>CM052889.1:79358629-79420943 GCA_028534135.1 Potos flavus | reverse complement strand
CGCCCCCCCCCCCCCCCGCCCCCCCCCCCCCCCCCCCCCCCCCCCCCCCCCCCCCCCCCCCCCCCCCCCCCCCCCCCCACAGATAACTATGCTTACCGTGTTGCCTGGTACTGGGTGGGCGACTGCAGGTTCTGCTCAATGCGCTGGTAGTTGTGCACCTGCGTGGGGACTGGGATGGGGACGGACACGCCGCACCTGCTGCTAAAAGGGCCGGCCCGGCTGCAGTGGGAAGAGAAGCAGGGAGGAAGGGGATTGTCAATGAAACAGCATACTTTGCTGAACCCCAGCCGCAAACAGCGGGGGGCAGAGGCCACGCAGGCCGCCTGCTTCCTCAGCTCTGCACAGGCCACCATCCCGGCAGCCGGGACTGCTCACGCCCCATCCCAAGCACCCCGTGCCGCAGGGACATGTGGTAGACGGCCGGCTGGGGCTGCTCCCCCACTTGGCTCTGGGGCCCTGAGCCCACCTGGCCCCATAGCACCCCCTCCGGTGACCTGCGAGGCCTGAACGAGGACAGGGCCTGCGGACACGGTGCTGCCCGCAATGCCCCAGCGCTGGGCCCCTCACGGCCCCGCCCCGCCCCAGGCCCTGCTCACCCTGAGGGGCTGGGAGAGCTACTGCACGGCGGGGAAGGAGACGGGGTCCGGCCGCGGCTCTCCAGCCCAGCGGAGGCCACCAGTGAGCTCCTGGTAGGGACAGACGACATAGGGCAAAGAGACAACCGGCAAGAGCCCGCATGTCCCTCTCCCCAAGCCAGGAGCGGGCAGGGCAGGGGGCTCACCCGCTACACATGAGGCTGTCCGGAGGGGGCTTGGCACCGGCCGCCTCGGCCACCAGGTCACCTGTGGACAGGAGATGGATGAGGCTGGGTCCGGGTACCTCTCACTCCAGGACAAGTGTCCGCTCCATGCTCCTGGGCCACTTCACCCACCATGGCTCCTTGATGGCCCCACGCTCAGTTCCAGACAGCGGGGGGAAGGCTCCAGGCAGGGAGGGGAGGAGGCAGTGCTCCCAAGTCCCCACTTCTGTCCCCCAACCTGACCGGACCTTGGGCTCTGAAGCAAACCCTGGGTGTGCTCTCCATAGCCCAGCCTTCAGCCACCTCCAAGCCGGGCACCCGCGGCTCCCTGTCTGGGCCTGACCCCTCCTCTGAGACCCTGGGTCCCACACCTGCCCCATCAACCTCCCATGGCCCTGTCTTCCCGCTCGCTGCCCTCCCGGCCCCGCCCTGGAGGCCTAGGGCCACTCCAACCCAGGCCCGTCCCCAGAGTCATGGGACAGCCACAGGCAGCGAAAGGAAGTGTCAAAGCCCAGGGTCCCGAGAGGAACTTCGGACTCCAGCACAGAAGTTCGGGAGGGGCTGGGGCTGTCCCAGAGGCCTGACAACCAGCTCCCGCCCTGGGAGCAGAGGCTGGAGGGCAGGGCCTGAGCATGGGGACTGGGCCCACAGACCAGCCACGGAGAACTAGGACGACGTGGTTTGTACTCCCTAGCCAAGCTGACCTGGTACAGAAGCTCCCAGAACCATCCTGAGGACGCGCACGGAGACAGGTCTGCAAGCACGTGCACACACACGTGCACACACACACTCTAGTGCACACGCTCACACGCTCAAGCGCACGCGCACACAAGCACGGTCACGCCGAAGCCTCCCCCGGCCCTGACCTGGAAACTGGGCTGGGACCATGACGAAGTCATCCGTGTCGCAGGACGAGTCCTTGCTGCTGCCGCCGGAGCCGCGGGAGCCCTGCAGGAAGGCGGCAGCGTCGGCCGGGGAAGTCAGCGTCTTCTGGAGCTGCGGCTGCATCTCTCCCAGGGACTGGGGGTCACAGGGGAGGCCATGAGACTCAGCCCCAGGGCCTGGGGCAAACCAGGGCTGCGGGGTGCTGATAAGGGGCTCAGCACGCCCTCCTCCCCATCAGTTCCTGCGCGGTCTACCGTCAGCCGGGCCTGGGCTGGGCCCCACAGGGACAGTCCCCAGACACAGTCCCCCAGCTCCCAGAGTTCCTGGGGAGACTGCCCCTGCATCTCCATCAGTCCTGCAAAGGCCCAAAAGGGGGGCCGCTCTGCACTCAGGACAGGAAGCATCCCGCATCTTCCTCCGGCGTGGGCGAGAGCCGTCCTCTGCACCACGGGCCCCAGCACCCCGGGTCTGTGTGCGCCCTCGGCAGGTCCCACCCAACCCGTGCCGGGGCGCCGGGGACACGTGCGGGGGGGAGGGGGCTCCAGGACACAGGGCCAGCCCGTTCCCGTGCCCACGCATGTGCAGGCCAGCACACAGGACCCACCCCCAGCAGGCCGGCCTCTAGGACACGAGGGCTGGGCGTGGGGGGCACGAGGGCTTCTACCAACTCGTCACGCTCCAACATTTCACAGCCCGAGCGTGTCTGTACGCAGCCAGTGCGAACGGCAGGTATCCTGAGGGCGTGGCATGCACGCAGCGCCGAAGCCCAGAAACCCTGGCCCCCAGCGGGGGACTCACCGGCGGGGAGGCCAGGTGCGAGGTGGAGCTGCTGCTGGAGCTGCTGCCAGAGCCCGAGCTCGGGTACGAGGGCACAGGCACGGGAGGGGCTGCCGGAGGGCACAGGTCAGCACGCGGGAGGCCCCCTCCAGGCCCCCCAGCAGGCATGGCACCTGTGCCCCCAGCCAGCCCCGCCACGGCCTCGGGGGCCCCAGGACCCTCACGGGACTCACACTTCTTCACGGTGGCGCTGGCGTCGAGGAAAGGATGATGGAAGAACTCGTCTGCACGAAGAAGGACGAGCGAGCCCTTAGAGCCCCAACCCCAGGATTCCCAGGGGGGAGTGGGGGGAAAGATGGTGTCCCGTCCCCCGACTGCCGCTGGGGCCTGAGCTCCCGCAGGTTCCGGCACCCGTCCCAGCCCGCATCGCGCCAGGCACAGACGGAGACGGCCCCGGCAGATGGCGCCTCGCCCCGTCGGCTGAGCCTCCCCCACCCCAACTGATGGATTTTCCTAGCGCCACCACTTCCCATTGCAAAACTGGGGTTTTCACGGCCTGTGGGCGCCCGGGAGCCAAGGGAGGGCGGCTCGCAGCCAGGAGGCCACGCCCCGACCCAGTGGGCCGTCAGGAACGGACGCACGCTATAGGCCGGCCAGGGGGCCGCTCACCGAAGTCCATGCGGTCCTTGTGGTTCCGCTGCAGCAGGGCAAGCAGCAGCTGTCTCAGCGGGGCCGACGTCTCCCTGGGGATGCTGGCGGGGCAGAGACAACATGACCCACCGCCCACTCGGGGTCAGCAGGGAGCAAGAGCGGGCAGGACCCGGCACTTACGTGGGGACCAGCGTCTTGTTCCTCTCGTAGAAGAGGCGAAGGTCCTGGGGGCTGCTGGCCTGGTGGGGGACAGCAGCGTGAGCGCCCCCCAGAGCCTCCAAGTCCCACATGAAGCCCCCTAGCTGTGATGGCAGGCCAGAGCTCGGGGCCCTGGACCGAGCACCGTGGGCCCTCCACGCTCCCAGGGACGGCCTCCCTCCTCCACCCCATCCAGGCTGCAGACCACGGGGACCAGACAAGGGTGGCCAGGCGGCCAGGCCTCCCCCCCCTCCATGGCAAACTGGTCAGGCTGGTCTCGGGTGTCTGGTGGGACTGGATGTTTGCTTCTTGAAATAAACCAACAGTCCCTGCACCCCACCCTAGCTGAGGACCCCAGCATCAGCTTTCCCCTCCCTGCGGGCACCGTCGCCCTGCAGAGCACCTGGCGGGCACGTGTGTAGTCAGCCGTCTGTGCTCACCGCACTGCCGCGACCCTGGTGCCAGCGAGCAGCCAAGAGCAGGAGAGCGCCCCACCCTCCGGGCCAACAGCGAGGGATGGCCCCCCACATGCTCACTCACAGAGGAACGGCGGACAGGGAGGGGTGCAGGGAGCTAGGGGGCCAGCCGAGGTCACCAGGCAGCCAAAGGAGGCTGAGGGAGCAGGCGGCAACAGCTGAGAGCTCCATGATCGAGCCAGGAAGTCACGATGGGATGCGCAGCCCAGCACAGCGGGGCTCCGAGCCGCCGGCCCTCTGGAATCCCACCGCCAAGCAGGCTACTGCCTTTCACACGTGGTGCCCCTCGGGGCCTGACCCCCGTTCAGTGCGACACACCAGCAGGGCACGGGCAGGAGGGAGGGCACCAGGCTGGGTTCAGAGATACGCCTGGCACATGCAGACAAACGCTGGAGCTCGCGGACTCCAGCTCGGCCTGGAGCAGGACGGGGCCCCACGGGACTGCGTGCTGGGGAGCCACAAGACCACCTGACTCCGTGAGCGAAGGCTGCGGGCCTGTGGTGCGCGGCGGCCGAGCTGGGACCCGGAGCCGCGTGTCAGGTGCAGGGTGCAAAGCAGCGGCCGGCCCGCGCAGGACCTGGGGCTCGCTCACCTGGAAGGGCGCCTTCCCCGTCAGGCACTGGTACACGATGGTGCCGATGCTCCACAGGTCTGCCTTCCCGTCGTAATGCTGGGACATGATGACCTCGGGGGCCTGCGGGGTGTGAAGCATGAGTCAGGACTGCGGCTGGGATGGACACGGCGGACCGTGACCCGAGTCTGGTGCCAACACCAGCCCATCAGAAGACGCGAGCCGGCTGGCACCTGAGTGCCACAGGTATGAGAACAGCGGTGCAGCCACGCAGGCCGCGCCCCGACGTGCGGCCGGGGATGGGGGGGCATGACTCACGCCTGCCCACGGGGCCTGGGGCTGGGGCAGCCGCCTACCATGTACATGGGGGAGCCGCAGAGCGTGGCCGCCATCATGTTGCTCTGCAGGTACCGAGCGAACCCAAAGTCGGCTGCGGGGCAGGAGGGGCGTGTGAGGAGGGCGGCCCTGGCGCCCCGGCCTCCCCGCGCGGCCTCCCCCCCGGCCAGCCCTGGCCTCACCGATCTTGACGCGGATGTTGTTGGGGTTGGCGCGGCGCCCGCCAGGGTTGGACAGCAGGATGTTTTGGGGCTTCAGGTCCCGGTGGATGATGCCCTTACTGTGCAGCAGACGCATGGCACCTGCGATCTGCTGCAGGAAGAGCCGGATGGTGTCCTCGCTCAGCGTGCGCATGGCTGCAGGGAGAGGCGGCGCGGCTAAGGAGGCTGGGGGGGGGGGGGGGGGGGAGGGAGGCTCCACACCGCTCCCGCACGGGCCCTCCACATCCCCGCCCCAGAGCCCATGGGCCCATCTGCTGCCTGGCCTCTGAGCCACCGTGCCACCCGCCACCCCACGTGCCACCCGCCGCCCCATGCTGCGACCCTGCTGCGCCCTCTCGCCGCCTCCACCTGCCGCCCCAGGTGAGCCCCGGGGCCCGCCCTCCTGAGCCAGGGGATGAGCGCAGCAGCCGAGCCATTGACCCGGAGAGTGCCCGCCCCCCACAGTCAGTCAGGCCTTGCTGGGGGCCCAGCGTGCTCAGGACAGCCCAGCGCCCCGCGGAGCAGCTGGCCAGGGGCTTCGGGGACGCTGTAGGGCCAGGTGGCTGTCAGAAAGCACCGCAGCCCCCCCCAGCCACTTAGGGCCCTGCTCACAAGGGGCCTTCCAGACCCATCTGTCCTGCGGGGGCGGTTCCACCTCCTGCAGCAAGCGCGTGGGTGGGACAGGACGGGAGGACTCCCCACTTCCGCCAGGCTGCCCTGCAGGCTGGGTCAGGGCAAGACCGGGCACGCAGCCCCCCGGCCGAGGGCCGCCTACTCACTGTGCAGGTAGTCGGCCAGGTCCCCGCCGTTACAGTACTGCAACAGATCGTTGGCACAGCCTGGTCAGCGGCCCTTCCTGGATCGCCCGCCACCCTACACTGGCCCCCCTGCTCCCGGCCTCCTTCCTGGGGCATGGGTCCCTCACAACCCATTCTTGAGGAGGTCAGTAGGGGGTCTGATCACCCCTCAGGCACCTGCCACGGCCACCGGAGCTCCTGGTGGGGAGGCCCTACACCCACGGACATGCAACCAACCTCCAAGCCCTGGGTGACCAGAAACCAGGAGCCAGGAGAGTCCGGCCTCCCTGTCCTCCCAGCCGGGGCGGCGGGAACTCACCTCCATGACCAGATAAACAGAGTTAGCCATCTCCTGCGGGACACAGAAGCAGCAATGAGAAGCGGAGAGGGCCACTCCTTGCCCCCATCCCTAGCAGTGCTCCGGGAAGCTCCTCTCGGCCTCAGTGCGACCCATGCACTCAGCATCCTTGCCCTCAACACACTCCCTGGGCTGCGAGCAAGCGAGGACAGGGAGCGTGGACACCAGCGGGCCGGGCAGGCCGGCTGGGGAGTAGCCAGAGACGAGGACCTGGGCTGTGGTGTTTGGGTTTTGAGGTCATCTGCACACGGGCATGACTGACAAGAGCAGCAGCCAATCGGAGCACTCTTATTTGCCAAGTCTGAGGAACAGCCTGAGGTCCCGGGAGGGGTGTCTGGGGTGGATGCGGACCCCGCCTCCAAGGGGCAAGCTTCAACTATCCAGGTCCCCGTCAAGATCAGGGTCAGCCCAGCCCTGAAGTTTCAACAGGGGTCAGCTTTGCATTCTACCCACCAGTGGGGGACCCAGGTCCCCAGGAAAGATCCGGCCAAAGTAGGAAAGCCTTGACCCACCAAGCTCAGACACCACTCCTGACTCCAGGATCAAGGCTGCCAACAGGATTACAGAGGGCAGCGCCCGCCCACTGCAGCCCAGCACCCAGCCACCCATGGGCTCAGGGTGCTGCTGGCATCCCTGGTGGGGTCCCCCCCATGAGACTGCGAAGCTCGAGGCCCAGGCCGGTGCATGGGCAGCCCCCACCACCAGCATCCACACGGGCCTGCGCCACCCACCGGCTCCAGCTGCTGGCGGGGAGTGCTGCCGAGATCCCCGCGGGACACACGTCATCTGAGGCCACGGAGGCCAAGTCAACTGGGCGGGGGGGTCTGTGCACACAGTCGGCCCAGCCCCTCCCCATGTGGTGGCCATGCCAGCCAGCCCCCCGACCTTCAGTGCCAGCACAGTACCCGGCCCTGGGAGCCGCAGCGGGAGCCCAACTTCTCACTCCCCACTGTGCAAGTCTGTGACCCGCCCCAAAGCTCTCCCAGCATGGTGGGGGGACGCCAGGGAGGGGGCAAGGAAGTGACTCCAAGAGCGACATCTCTCAACAGTCTGGGGGGGGGGGGGGAGTCCCCCGAGGCCAATCCACGAAGGGCTGACTTCCAGCAGTGGACTCAGGTCCCAGGAATGTGCCGGACCCCCACCTGGCAGGACACAGGTCCCCCGGCTCAGCCACCCTGTCACCAGATTAGGCAGGGCCTGGGCCTAGACCCACACTCCATGGGCGTGGAGCAGGGACGCAAGCTGCTGCATGGGGGACACCCCATGTTTTAATGTCAGTACCCCCCAAATGAGAAGCCCCCAGAGCTCCAGCAAGAGGGCCATGTGTCCAGGACACAGACAGCCTGGGCAGCAGGTGGAGTAGCAGGGCGTGCTCTCAGGCGGGGACCCTGACACCCCCCACCCCTCAGGGCAGGCAGGCCTGCTCCGGTGTGCCCCACCCTGCACTCCCAGGCCTGGTCCTTCCAGGCCAGCTGCAGGGGAGAGATAACACAGGGGCAACTCCAGGAGAGCCCCCGGTCTCCGGCGGGGCCAGAAGGGCTGGACGCACCGAGAACACCAGAGGCAGGCAGGGGCTGACAGCCAGAGGACCCAGCAGACGGCACAGGGAGGGGCGGGAGGTAAGAAGCTAGGAGCACCCCAGGAGAGGGAGCACTCGGGCCACGTGGCTGCATGCCGGGCTTCCCCCTGGTTCCTCCTCACCAGTGAGCTCCGGGGAGCACTGGCAGCATTCTGGCCTCAAGTGGCCCGGAGAGGCTAAGTCCCCTCCCCTGGGCCGCAGAGCAGAGGGGCAGAGCTGGGACTCAGGCCCAAGCACCTCCAGAAGGAAGAGCCCTAAACTTACCCCGCCGAGCCAGGGCAGGCAGGGACAAAGTGACAGGCAGTACATGACCCCAGGGAGTGACCCATCAGGACTGGCAGGGAGGCAAGGGCTGTGTTGGAGCAGTGAGTGCAGACTTGCCTCCCTCTCCCCCAAACCTGAGAGTGCCCCAGACCCTACAACCACCTCCCCTGGAAAGAAGGCCCCCACAGGAGAAGTGACAACAGAGTCCTCTTTGTACTCCAGAACCCCTGGGACCCTCCAACAGGGCCTGGGCCCTGCTCCCACCCGTCCCCACACTTGAGCCACAGCAGGCTTCCAAATGTGACAGTGGATGCCCTTCCTCCAAAGACCCCACCCACAGGCCCTTGGGGCCCCTGGCCCCTGTCCACCCCTGCACATCCCCCGTCCCTGTGGCCCCCTGTTCCCAGTGCTCCCCAGGGCCTCACTCCTCCCCACAGGTCACAGCTGATCGCCTCCCTGAACGCGTCCTGTCCTGAGACCACCCTGAACCTCCCCGAGGCCTGCGGATCCTCAGTGGACAGTCCGTGAGCACCAGGCCAGAAGGCCACTGGGGCTCTGGGGACCGAGACTCCTCCCCACTCTGATCGCCATCCCTCCACCTGCAGCCTAGGGTCAGCCCAGCCTCACCCCGGCAGGCCCTCCCAGGCGGGGAGCACACAGAGCCGGCAGGGAGCACACAGGGCCGGCGGGGAGAGAGCACAGCAGGCCTGGGGCCAAGGGCAGGGAGCCGAACCAGCCTCACAGGGGGCATTCAGGCTTGGGGTGAGCCAGGGAAGCCAGACGGGGGTCTCCTTCCTGGGCCAGAGAACAGCTTCAGACCAGCCCCTTCCTGCTGGCCTCTGTCTCCTCACCTGCGACACCCTCACTCCACTGGCTGGCCCCGGCTGGGCCGCTTCCCAGGTGAGGTCAGGAAACACGCCCAGGCCTGGGAAGCAGAAACAAGCGCCAGGGTGCCCTCAGCCTGCCCGGGTGCCAAGAGCAAGCCAGGTCCCAAGAGAACCCCGCGGCACTGCTGCCAGCCCCGACAGGGACAGAAGGTGCAGGCAGCGCGTCTCCCCGCCCCTGGGTGCGGCACTTTTCCAGACAGGCTCCCTGCCCGGGCCGCTCCCCGGGGCCTGCTGCCCCATCCACCTGGGGCCAGGCCATCCCTCCAGCACTGCTAGTGGGTGTCCCCCACCCCCTCCCCGGGACGTCAACTCGCTGGGTCCCCCCGGGGGGGAAGGACTGGGCAACACTACTTCGGTGGCCACGGCTGCGAGGCCACGGCCTCGCAGGCCATGGCCTGCCCCTACCCAGCTCACTGCCCACCCACCATGACCCTATGCCAGCCTGGGAGCGAGCGGAGACCACACGGCTCCAGGCACCTGAGCCCCCTCCGTGGGGTTGGTCTAGATTCGGTCTACACACTTGAAACGACCAGGACCGCTTCCCTCCTGGGGGAGGCAGATGGGAACTCGTGGCCTCTTCTCATCCTCAGGGGGGCAGGTCTCGGAAGCTCATTATAACGCTAAGACAGAAACATAAGCGTGGCCGAGGCACGGGTCCGCCCCATGGCCCACGGGGAATCCTCCCGGGGCCCTCACGGCCCCATGGCCAGCTCCCCACACGCCCCGCGGCCCGGCTGGCCTAGGACACAGCGGGTCCCATCCGTGTCACAGCCCACCCCAGCGGAGGAAACAGGACGCAGTCATACAGGGGCAAGGGAGGGGCAGGGCTGGGTGGGGAACCCTCCGTCCCGGCCCCCCCACAGTGCAGCCCCCAAGAGAGGGGGTGAGAAATCCCAGCCCGAGCACCTGACACACACAAGGCGAAGCCTTTACAGGAAGATGACATGGAGCCCTCTGCATCCCCTGGCAGGGTGCCCGCGGGCCCCGGGGACGGGGCTGGCCCGACCGTCACGGCCAGGTGCGCTGGGCAGCCTCGTACGGGCATCCAGGCACGTAGGCGGCCACCCCGCCATGGGGCGCTAAGGTGCTTTGCTTAATAGGATCCCACTCCCTGCCCGCGCTGGGCCTGGTAGGTGGGCAGGCGCTGACCTAGTTAACTTGTCGGACGCTGGCCCTCCTGGCTCAGGAAGGTGGCAAAAGCCCCTGCGGGGGCCGGAGCTCAGCCGCCCACAGGAGCAGGGCTGCTCCCCGCCCCAGGCTGGGCTCTTGCAGCCAGCTCCCAGCAGGGAAGGGTGCCCGGCCGTCCTCCCTCGGGGAGCCTCCTGCAGGTGCCGGCCTGCCCCCTGCGGTGCCCTCCATCCCTGCTGGGCCTGCCCGGCTTGGGAAACGCAGGGGAGAGGGCAGGGGAGTCCTGAGCTGGTGTGAGTCCTCGGAAAACAGAAACACATGCTCCTCTCAGAGACGCACCAAGCCCGAGTGACCCTACGCCACAGCGACACTGCGGACGTGACCCGCACAGACGCCCGAGCAGCTCCGTTCTGGCACCGACCGAGCTGGGGGTCCAGGGCTCAGAGGCGGGCGGACCGGCAGAGAGACGGCCCCACAGAAGGCAGCGCCACAGGCTCCCCCACCTGCTTGGAGAAACTCGGGGGCTCAGCGCCTGGGGCCAGCCGCTTTCGAGTTCTCTCCTCACCTGAGTGCTTCCCAAGGCATTTCTTGATCTGCGTTTCCCACTGCCTAGTATATACTATACTTCAAAATTCTAAAACCATTTTTAAGTCAAGAAAAATAGATAAAACAATAACAACACAACTTTGCAGGCATTTCCAGAACCACCTGGACCTTCCCTCAGGCCTCCTCACTGGCCCCAGCTTGGATCCTGGTACGGAGGCGCTGCCCCGGGCCCGTGGCCCCTCTCAGAGAGGAAAGGCACGCGGAGGACCGGCACTGCCCCGAAAGGCCCCTGAGTACGTCGGCAGGAGGCGGGCTGGCTCCGTCTGCGGCCAGGCCAGCGGTGAGTGAGTCATGTCCAGCTGTGGGAAGCAGCCGGCCTTGGGGGAAGAGGGGTCACTGTCAGCAAGGACTGGGGGGGCCTCAGCCCTCCTTCCAGGGCATGCCAGGCACAGCCCTCATCTTGATTCCTGCAATGGCCAACCTCCCTGGGCAGGAGCACGTCCAAGATACCACCTACCGCACAGATGTAGCCTCAGTAGGCAGCCACAGGCTCCAGCTGCCTCTCCATGGGTCGGGGGCCTTAGAACAGAGTACGATCCCCCCCAAGCACCCACATCACCTGACAAGCGTCCCTATTCCATAGAGCCACAAAACAAAACTACAGGGCTCCTGGCTGGCTCAGTTGGTTAAGCAACTGCCTTCGGCTCAGGTCGAGATCCTGGAGTTCTGGGATCGAGTCCCACATCAGGCTCCCTGCTCGGCGGGGAGTCTGCTTCTCTCTCTGACCCTCCCCCTTCTCATGCTTTCTCTCTCTCTCAAATAAATAAATAAAATCTTAAAAAAAAAAAAAACTACGATAGAAAAGAAACAATCTTAGAGAAAATGCTTGCAATGTATCACAAAAGGACTTTCCTTAATATATAAATAGCTCTTGCAAATCAACCATATTTATATAGCAGTTGTTACGCAGCAGGCACAGATGTCAGCACAACCACCCTACCACAAAGGCATACTGTTGGCATCTCCCATTCTACAGGTGACACTGAGGAGCTTGCCCAAGGTCAGTCACACAAATAAGTGAATGGAGGAACTGGGTTCAGAGAAAGACAGTACGGTGCAGGGCCCATGCCACTAACCATGGTGCCATCCATCCTCAATAAAAAAAAGACCAACAGAAATCATGCCAAAGGCAGGTGGGATTCCTAACACATACTGAAACGCTGAGCCTCGCTCACAGTGAGTGAGAAACACGGAGATGTCATTTTCCACCGAGATCAAAGTCTGACAACTGACCTCCTGGAAAGGATGTGGGGAGACCGGCCCTTCTGTATGCAGCCCTGCTGCATGTCCAGTCTGGCCTCTGGGGACCACAATTTGGCAACTGTCCCAAACGAGAAGCACACAGCCCTTTTACCCAGGGATTCCTGTCTAGGAGTCTATGCTGCAGATACACACCTGGCCAAAACGGAGTGCAAGGTCACGACCACACTGCTGCCGTGTCGGAACCCCAGAAAAACCCACGTCCCATCAGCAGGGGACCGGCGAGGTCAGCTATGGAACATGGGGCAATGGAACCCAACGCGACCGCAAGTAACACCCACAGCCATGTTGTAACGACAGCTAACACGCATACAGGGCTCAGCACGGCCAGCTTCCAGCCCACAACTCCAGGGTCTCCACCCAGGAAGGCATGGAGGCACAGACACGTTAAGATACTTGTCCAAGAACACACAGCTGGTTTACGTTCAGAGCTAGTTTAGAGCCACAGCTGGAACTAGGTCCTCTAGCTCCAGAGTCCGGGCTCCGAAGCGCTGTGCCCAGGCGTGGGAACCTTCCCGGGAGGGGTGTGTGATGCCCCGCATACGGACAGACACAGAGATCCTTCCCCAAGATACAGGCTCAAGTGAAAACGGCACTGATGCGTAGAGGTGGACGGGGTGGTGGCAAAGCCGTGCGTAAGAACGTGTTCCTGCTCCTGGAGAGACCCAGAAACCGCCAACGTCGGTGTGGGGCCAACAGGGAGAGAGAGGGGTTACCTTTTCCCAGGTTCCTTTCATAATCAACTTTTTTTTAGCCAAACTACTTATTACCTAGTTTTAAAAGCCATTTTCCCCAGGTGCCGTGTGTCTCAGAGGAGCCTAAGGCCTCGGGGACCACCGCACGCCCCGGGGAGCGAGGGCGCAGAGCCCCAGCAGAGGCCGGAGCCTCCGAGGGGAGAGGCGGCAGAGGCCTCTGTGCACTTCCTCCGGACGGGGGAAGCCGAGTGGGGGCTGACACTAGAGAAAGCAGCACTGCCCACACGAGGTGTGTGGCCGGCCAGGACGGGGCAGGAGGGAGATCTAGGGTTCCACGAGGGGGAGGACGGGGAAACGGGGGGGGGCACCCTCCCGGCCCCGGGACACCGTGTCTCAGGAGCCCAGCTCCCGGCTTCCAGGTACTCGCTGTCACACTGGACTTGTGCCCTCCCATGTCACCTCACGTCATGCCACAGCCCCCAAGGCCACCGCCCGGCTCTCAAGGGGGAGGGAGGAGGCCACCCAAACACAGACAGCCGGGCTGGGAACTTCCCCTCAGCCAGGGGCTGGTCCCGTGGCCTCAGTAAACAGGTTTCAAAACCATTAGTCAGCACTTGGGCCCGCAGATCCGCCTCAGGTTCCCAGTCCCCAAACTGGCTCTCCAGGGTCCCGGACCCTCACCGAAGCCGGGCCCCACCTGCGGCCCCAGGGGCGGTGAGGGGACCCGGCGGGCGCCTCCCGAGCCGGCTGGGCCTGAGGTGGACAGCCGCCCGGCTTGCCGGCTGCCTCCGGCCTGGGCTGTCTGGCCCCGACTGCCAGCTAGAAGGAATCTCCGCGGGGCCCCTCCCCTCCCCCAGCCTGACGCAGGGAGGGACTGGCCAATGCCAGGCTGAAGCAATGTCAACAAACAAGCCGCCGGCCCAGACAGGTGGGCCAGGCCGCCGTACCTTCCTACCTCCCTGGCCCGGGCCTGCGCTGGGGACAGGACCCACGATCGGGGCCACCGGGTCAGGCACCCCCGAGGCCCGCACCGCAGCTAGCTAGACCTCTGTCAATCCCAGGAAGGCGACCCGTGGTGCCCCACTGGTGCCCGCGGCAGTCAGGCTGCTGGGGCCGGCAGGAGTCTCCCCGCATGCCCAGAGGAAGCAGGCCCCGAACTGGGCCGAGAAAGAAGTCTCCAGGGTCCTGCTCAGGCCAGACAGCGATCTATACCCGGGGTGCCCGGCTCCTCCTCCCAACACGAGACCCTGGCCTAGAACCTTCCACTACCCAGCAGGGTCTCAGCACCTGGCTGGCCTGGGACCCAAGCTCCTGAGGCCTGAGGCTGTGCACTGGCCAGCCGGGGAGGGTAATGCACCCCCTCCCCACCGCCAACGCAGCCCCGAGCCTTACCTGGAAGTCATACAAAGCCACGATGTTTTCATGTTTCAATTCCTAGAACAGAAACCAAGTTTCTTGAGATTAAAGCTAACTCACCCCCCACCATCTCCCTCTACCACTTCCAAAGCCCGCTCACCTTGAGGATCTTGATTTCCTTCCCTAGCAATGTCTGGGACTTGGCCAGGTTCTTTTTGTTGATGCACTTGACCGCGACCTCCAGGTCGTGCTTCTAAAAACCAAGCATGGATGTTCCTCAGGGGCGCGGAACCCAGGAATCCGTGGAGGGCCACCCCCAGGCTAGGTAAGCAACTGGGGGGGGGGGTGTTCAGTGCCAGTGGAAAGGCCCCGGGTGTGGGGTGAGAAAGATGGACTATCCAGGGAAGTAAGAGTGAGGGAGCCCAGGATGTGGGGATGGGGATGAAGGGCCCATGTGGTGGGGTGGGCATGAAAACCCCCCAGGTGTGTGGTGGGGATGGGAGTGGGGGTGGGGGTCCCAGGTGTGAGGTGGAGATGCGGGGTCCCCGAGTGTGGGGCAAGGATGGGGGTCCCGGTGTGAGACGGGGACGGGGCCCCCGGGTGTGGGGCGGGGATGGGGGGTCCCGGGTGTGAGGCGGGAATGGGGGGGTCCCCGGGTGTGCGGTGGGGTGGGGGATGGGGGCGCCCAGGGCGTGCGGCGGGGAGGAGGGAGCGCCCTCTCGCCAGGGCTCGGTCCAGGCCCGCCGGCGCCCCTCACCTCCCGGTGGCGCCCCTTGAAGACCACGGCGAAGGCGCCGTGCCCGATCAGGTCCTTGCGCGAGAACTCGAACTTGCCCACGGCCTCCAGGCCGCCGCGGCCGGGCTCCATGGCGCGGGCGGGCGGCTCAGGCGGCTGCTCGGGCCGGGGGTGGCGGGCGGGGGGCGCGCCCCATGGGGCAGGCCGGGCCCGCCTCCAGCCCCGCGGGCCGCTCGGGACGCGCTGGCTGTCGGGGCTGCTGATCCAGATCCCTCCCCAGCTGCGACTCCGGCTGGGGTTCGGGCTCCGGCTCGGACTCCGACGGGGAAACAAAAGAGCCGCGGCCGCCGGGCCCCAGAGCCTGAGACGCCGGCGCAGGCGCAGTGCCCGCCGTGGGGGGGGGGGGGAGGGGCGGGGGGGCGGGGCTGGGGGCAGGGCCTGGAGTGGCGGCCTCGCTCAGCGGGCGGTGGGGCAGACGGCGGGGCGGGGCCCTGAGGGGGCGGGGCCAGCCCAGGGAGGGGCGGGGGCATAACTTGACTCGCCCCCTGGGGGTTGGGGGGAGGGGAGGTCTCCCCGCTGTGACAGAGCCTCGCGTCACTGGTCTGCTGCCTCATCTCTGCACAGCTGTATTAACACCTGGACGTGGCCTGTGTACCCCAGGGCTAGGGACTGCATAGTATAAATCGGTCTGCTTTAGAGCTGTTGCATTTTATTTTATTATTCTTTTTTTAGTAGGCTCCACACCCCAATGCTGAGCCCAACTGCCTAGCTTGACCTCAGGACCCTGAGATCAAGACCTGAGCGGAAATCGAGAGTCACAGGCTTAACCGACTCAGCCACTCAGGCACCCGAGGTGATGCATTTTAAATTGTGTTCAACGGTAACAAATTGCCTGCCACATTGAACCAAAACATAGGAAATCACAGGGAAAGTTCCCGTAAATCCTTTCAGTGGGATGATACACAGCAGATTCTTAGACACAGTGTTAAATAGACATGCGCTCAGGTGTAAAGTGCTCCAAAGTTTAGGATTAAGAGGCAAAACACTGAACAGGGCTACTGGCTGTCATTTTAGAAAGTCACTGGAAGGGGATGTGTATACAGCCGTGCACACGTAGGGACACCTGTGTAATACGCAGCACTAGGCTATGAATGTATATATAATATACGGTAGAACGCCTAACCATCTGCCAGTCTGTCCATAGTGTAACTCATTTATTCCTCCAGTGATTCTATGAGATGCTTACTGTCCTATCGCCATTTGACGGATGAGAAAATTGAGGCCCAGAGAAATGTACCCAAAGTCACACAGTGAGCAAGGCAAAGAGCCAGATTCTCACGCAAGAAACTGTTAGCAGGGGCTGCCTGGGGAAGAGCGGGTGCTTTTTTTTTTTTTAAAGATTTTATTTGACAGAGAGAGACACAGGGAGGGAGAGAACACAAGCAGGGGGAGTGGGGGAGAGAGAAGCAGTCTTCCTGCAGAGCAAGGAGCCCTATGTGGGGCTCGATCCCAGGACCCCAGGATCATGACCTGAGCCAAAGGCAAATGCTTAATGACTGAGCCTCCCGGGTGCCCCGAATCGGTGCTTTTCACCGTCTACCCTGAGCACCAGCGTGAATTTTCTTATCATGTTCGAGTACATGGGGAGTACGAGCAATCCTGCTCTCTGCCCCCCCGCCCACTGTAACAGCCCGGGATGGTGGCACCAGCCTGCCCACGGGTCCAATGGGCAAGCTCTCTGGCCTGGGTCCTCCCTGCTGCCTTCACGGAGCTGCCTGGCAGCTAATCTTCCCGCTGCTCTGGGAGGAACCCCACTCAGGATCTCCTGGAGGCCCCTTCCCCTGTACTCGGGGCCCTTCTCCAGGCCCCAGCACATGCAGGCTCCTGACCCTGGACTGAGGTCAGAGGCCAGCAGAGCTGGGAGGGACGAGGGGTCTCCTGGCCAAGCACCTTGCTTTTCAGGGGAGAAGTCAGCCACAGCACCCCTAAGGTCACTTTCCATTCCTTCAGCGGTCCAACACCGACTGCGTCTGCCTAGGTCCCAAGAGCTGCCAGAGCACAGAGAGAGTACCTGCCTTCAAGAGTGGTTGGGGGTGGGGAGGACGAGAGGGGCAGCAATTGCACAAAGGTCATGAAGTTGCAACGGAGGAGGAAGTGTGGGAGGGAAGCGTGAAGAGCAGGTCGGCTGGGTGGCGAGTGCGGGTGGGCAGGACGGGTGGGCAGGACACAGACAAGGTTGCTGGAGGGAGCGGGTCCCTGGGGCAGGAGCCCAGCCCACCCTGGGAAGGAGATCTTTAATCTCATCTCCGGGAAGGTCGGGGAAGTTAGGAGTGGGTGGGTCGAGGTGGGATTTGCATTTGGAAGAGATTACTGGGCCCCAGAGGAGGAGAGCCCCCCCCCCCAGGGAGACTGGGTGCGCCCAGTTCCCGCCCATGGGCCCTGCCGGGTCCCTGCCCGGCTCCTGTCCTCCTCTGTCTCATGGTCAGTGCTTATACCCTCGTTATCCACATCTGTAAGTCTTGTGCATTCACCAGATTGTTCTGTAACCTCCCAACCAGTCCTCAGCATGGTTCCCTGGGAGCACATTCCCAGCTGGGGCGGGCAGGCAACCTGACCCCCTGCCTCTGTCGCAGCTTACTACTCTAAGCGACCTTCTGGGCCATTAGGTGCCACACAGTTTGCATTTTTGTGCTTTTGGGGGGTGATTTCGCTGTTGAAAACAGGCCCCCAAGGGGCGTGGTGAAGTGTTGCCCCATGTTCCTGAGCGCGAGGAGGCTGCCATGCGCCTGGCGGAGAAAATGCATCCGGGAACTCTGCCGGCTGTCAGTTGGATGTTATTGAATCCACAACATGTCTTTTCTTTTTTTTTTTTAAGATTTTATTTATTTATTTGACAGAGAGAGATCACAAGTAGCAGAGAGGCAGGCAGAGAGAGAGGGGGAAGCAGGCTCCCCGCTGAATAGAGAGCCCGATGCGGGGCTCCATCCCAGGACCCTGAGACCATGACCTGAGCCGAAGGCAGAGGCTTTAACCCACTGAGCCACCCAGGCACTCAGAATCCACAACATGTCTTCAATAAGGTGTCTTTAAACAGAAACACGCATAAAACAGATTACGTATGGAGCGGTTGACGAAGACATTGGGAGCAGAGGCCCACGGAAACCAAGCCCCCCGTGTCTCCCCTGGAGCACCGTGTCCCGCCTACTCCGTTCCTCCTTCGCGGGGGCGAGCAGGGCACAAATACCGTGACCCAGAACCGGCCGTGTGTGCTGTGTGTCGGCAGCACTCTTTATAGAGAGGAGCTCTCACGCCCACGTTGATCCTAGGAAGTAGGTTCTGGCCCCTGTTCGCACTGAGAACCAGAGAAGCATAGGGACCCCACCCAAGGTCACACAGCTAAGTGGCCGCTCTCGGACTGAAGCCGGGCATCCTCATTCAACTGAACCCATGTGCTCCTCGTCCTCCTGAGTCCCCAAGCCAAGGACTGAGTGCTGTCCATCTCTGACCCCCAGCATCCAGCCCACGGCCTGGCAAAGCAGTAAGGAAACTTCGAAAGGAGGTTGAATGAACTTGAAGACCCACCTCACTCAACATGCAAAACCCCACCCCCAGCTACCCACCCACACTGGGCTCCAAGGCCACTGCCACCTTCAACAGGCGTGGCAAACTGATGTCATTTCAAAGGGCCTGGTGCTGCCTCCCCAGAGCCTTAAGGCGAGAGCTAGGAGGGGTCTGTGATCACTTAGTAACGTCTGTCACAGACGCTGGGGGTGTGGGGTGGTCTGTGAGCCTTCAAACAGACAGAAGTCCACATTCTTGGGTCACCATGACTTCAAAGATGTCAAACTTCCGGGGCACCTGGGTGGCTCAGTTGTTAAGCGTCTGCCTTCGGCTCGGGTCATAATCCCGGGGTCCTGGGATCGAGCCCCTCATCGGGCTCCCTGCCGGGCAGGGAGCCTGCCTCTCCCTCTCCTGCTTCCCGCTTCCCCTGCTTGTGTTCCCTCTCTCCCTGTCTCTCTCTGTCAAATAAATAAATAAAATCTTTAAAAGAAACAATAAGTCAAACTTCCAAAAAGTTAAAAACCTTACAAATATAGGGGCGCCTGAGTGGCTCAGTCAGTTAAGTGTCCACCTTTCACCTCAGGTCATGATCCCAGGGTCCTGGGATCAAGCCCCGCATCGGGCTCCCTGCTTGGCCGGAAGCCTGCTTCTCCCTTTCCTGCTTCCCCTGCTGGTGTTCCCTCTCTCTCTGTCTCTCTCTCGGTCAAATAAATAAATAAAATTCTAAAAAAAAAAAAAAGTCAAACTTCCAAAAAGTTAAAAACCTTACAAATATGGAAAAAGCAGGGGCTGGAAGTTTATTTAATTCATTAACGAGGAATCCTGCAGGATGGTAGAGATGGCTGCTGGGTGGGGGGCAGGGGGCCCTGGCTGGCTCAGTCGGTGAGACATGTGACTCTTGATCTCAGTGTTGTGAGTTCGAGTCCCATGCTGGGTGTGAAGTCTACTTAAAATAAAAACAAAAAAACATGCAAACAAAAAAGACCGGTTGCTGGGTGGAATTTGAGGAATTGGTTATTTGCAGAGATTTGAAGACTGTTAGAGTAGATTGGCTGGTAAGATACAAAACTGTTTCTTGTTCTCCAGGGCAAACATTTGACCTGTGATGATCTTTCCCACCTCGCAGGAATCATTTGTCCTCTGAGCGACAGAAACCGACAAGTTTGCACGAGATAACATCACAGACCCAATGCCTTCAATCAACGGGGAACAGAAACCAAGACGCACACGCAGAACCCCTCCATCAGGGATCGGCAAACTTACATCAAAGGGGCCAAATCCAGCCCTCCTCTTGATTTTTTTCTTTTCCCTTTTTTTTTTTATTATGGTAAAATAAACATAACTTGAAAATTGGCATCTTGGGGCACCTGGGTGGCTCAGTGGGTTAACCCTCTGCCTTTGGCTCAGGTCGTGATCTCAGGGTCCTGGGATCGAGCCCCGCATCGGGCTCTCTGCTCAGCGGGGAGCCCGCTTTGTCCTCTCTCTCTGCCTGCCTCTCTGCCTACTTGCTCTCTCTCTCTCTCTCAAATAAATAAATAAAATCTTAAAGAAAATTGGCATCTTAACTATTTTAAGGGTGTAGTTCAGGAGTATTAAGCACATTCACACCATTGTCAGCTGCCGCCGGCATCCACCTCCAGAACATTCTCATCTTCCCAAAATGATGCTCTGTCCCCACTAAACACGGACCCTGCTTGGCCCCCCGGCGCCTGCCACCCGCTCCATCTCTAGGAGCCCGACGGCTCTGGGACCCCCGGGTAGGTGGGATCACGCAGTGTCTGAGTATGGTCGGCTCCCTGCCCTCAGCACCGTGGCCTCAAGCCTCATCCACGCTGTGGCCGGGGTCAGAGGTCCCTTCCTTCCGAGGCTGACCGGTAGTCCGTCATGGGGATGGACTCCATTTTGACTGCCCACTCGTGCACTGATGGACCCTGGGGTCGCTTCCACATCTTAGCTACGGCGAACAACGCTGCTACGAACACGGGTGTGCAAATATCTCGAGATCCCTGCTTTCAATTCTTTGGGGCATACACACAGGTGTGGAATTGTTGGATCATATGGTAAGCCTATTTTTAACCGGTTGAGGAACCTCCGTGCTGTCTTCCAGAGCGGCTGCGCCAGTTTGCTTTCTCACCAGCGGGACAAGAGGGTTCCGGGTTCTCCACGTCCGCACCAACACTTGTGATTTTCTGATTTTTTAAAAATAGACACGCGAGTGGGTGTGACATGGTTTCTCGCCGTGGTGTTGATTTGCCTTTCCCTGGTATTGGTGGTGACCAGCGTCTTCTCGTGTGCGTTGGGCATCTGTCTTCTTGGGAGAGACGTCGCTCAAGCCTTTGGCCAGTTTTTAATCGGGTTGTTGGGAGCTGTAATTCTTTATACGTTCTAGATAAAAGCCAGCGGCCTCCCCTGTTTCTCGAGGTGGCTCATTTGGAGCTGTGGCTCCAAAGAGGAGGAACCGGGGGTCTGCGTGGCCTGTGGAGCGGTGTTTCCACCTGGCTTCATGGAAGCTGGGGGCCCACCCCTCCTTGAATCCCCAGGCCATCCTCAGATAGGCCTGGTCGAGGACTCTGAGGGACGCGACGATGAAATGAAAGGGCAGGCCACCATCCTTCCTAACCAACCGTGGGGCATTTTCCCCAACAGCGCTGGTGGGTCCCAGCAAAGCCCCAGGAGCTCCACTCAGCTCCTGCCCCCGTCTCCACAACCACAACAGCTGGGGCGGGACCGAAGCCTGCGGGCAGGGAGGTGGGCCTGGGGACAGCGCCCCCTCCTCCAGCCCTGACCCCTCCCCCCACCACTGCACCGGCCCCTCAGTGATGTCCCTGGGAGATGCGAGAGGCCCCGGGGAGAATTAAGGAGAACAATATAGAGGAGCCGGCTTCTTTCCTCCAAAAGGACAGGGCATCTCCCTGCCCCCGGGGCCCAAGCTCACGCCAGCCCTTGAGCTCTTTCTGGAAAGGTCTTCGTTTTCCTCCCGGGGAATTTAGGCAAAGCTTCTCAGAGCACAGGCTCCCTCTCAGGCCTTCAGACTTTATTTAAGCAAAGGAAGCCCCCCCCCCCCAACTCTGCCCTGGAGCCAGTATTGGCTCTAAGCGCTGGGAGGGGGTGGGATGGGAATCTGCCTCTTGGGCTCCCTAAACGTGGGGAGGGTGACAGCCCGAGGACTTCCAAGGAGGCTCTGGGCCAGTTTGAACCCCAGCCCAGAGGGAAGGGCCACACCTGCCTCCCTCTAGGCAGAGCAAATTGGTAGTTTTGTAACTCAAAATGTAAGCTTCCTGGACAGCCTAGCAATCCCACCCCTGAGGTCCTCCCCCGAAGTCCTGAGCAGGAAATGGTCACGTCAGCTGACAGCCCAGTGCTGGAAACAAATGTCCCTCAGCAGCAAAGAGAAACAAATTGCAGGACTACTTCTCAGCAACCAGAAGGACTGGACAGAGGTCTGGGCCAGCACCAGTGTGGACCGGCCACCGAACTCTCCACTCAGAGGCCAGCGCCCGGCACAAAGGCCCCTGCAGAGGGCGGCGGCAGCTGGCTGGCGGCCGGTGACAGTCACCCCTGGTGCTGGTGTCAGAAATCGGCTTGCTGCTCAGGGGTGGGAGGACCTGTGGGAAAGGAGGGGGCCCTCTGGGGGTGACGGTGTCCTGGGCTGAGCAGGCTGGTGCTGGACACTTGGCTTCACACAGTTGTCAACACGGTGGCTCAGTCGGTGAGGCGTCCGCCTTCAGCTGCGGTCATGATCCCAGGGTCCTGGGATCGAGCCCTGCATCGGGCTCCCTGCTCAGCGGGGAGGCTGCTGGAGAGTCTCGCTCTGCCTCTCCCCTGTCCCTGCTCGTGCTCACACACTCCCGCTTGCCGTGTCTCACAAATAAATTTAAAAAACCACAGGGAACTGTGTGCCTTTCATCGTGACTGAGTTACAGCCCGTGCAGCTCACTTTGAAGGGCGCGCTGACCCACAGCGTGTGCGGGTGAACCTGGAGGCCTTCAGGGGAAGTGAGAGAAGCCGGATCCCAAGGGCCACACCCTGGAGCATTCCATTACGTGAACCGTCCTGGCCAGGCAAATCCAGAAAGCAGGGTGCTGGGTAGCAGGGGCTGGAGGAGGGAACGGCGACGGACTGCTTGCGGTGGGGGCCTCCCACCCCGGGTGTGGGCACCTCTGCGCTGCCCCCCCTCAGGGGCACGTCGGGTGCCAACGTCCCCCGGGGCCTGGAGGGGAAAGGAGTGAGCCGCTGCTGGGTCCGGGGACCCCACGCTTTATCTGGCATCCTCCAGGCGTGGAGGGTTCCCGCCTGTGTCCCTCAGCAGCTCCCGAGGGAGGCCGGGACCGCTCCTGCAGAGGCCTTCGCAGAGCGGCCCCGGGCGTTTGCACCCGGGCGGTGACTCAGCCTGACTCGGGCAATAGCCACTCCGCTGATGGAGGATAGAGAGTCATGAGCCTTGCAGGACATCCTCAAGGCATGCAGAAACACCCTGGTGGCCTGAGTCACCGCACGACCTGGACAGGGACAGTGCCTCTGCCTGCCACTCTGCCTACTTGTGTTCTCTCTCTCTCTGACAAATAAATAAATAAAATCTTAAAAAAAAAACAAAAAAAAAAAACTGTCCATTGACGGGTATTGGGTTTTTTCCTTACCTTTGGCCATATGAAAACTGTCAGTGCCCGGACTTTTTTCCTTCAGTGCCTGTGGTTCTCGGTCACGTCACTTCGGAGAATGACCTCTCACCATCTAACAGAACTGATGTTTTACTTATTACGGTGTATTGTCTGTCTCTGTCCCTGGAACGAGAACTCCAAGATATAAGGGATTCTCCAGGACCTGAATTGGCACCAGGCCCTCAGGGAGCCCTCAGGGGATGCTCGCGTGAATAGTCACAGGCACTGTCCCTGTCTCAGCTCCCAAACCCCGTGAAGTAGCCATTACTAGTCCCCCGCATCGGTCAGCTTCCTGGTGGGAAACAGCCCTACTCCAAAGAGCTTCCCTGGACGTTAGTGAAGGGACTACATGCAGGGAGCTGGGGCCTTGCAAGGCCTGCAGGGTAGGGCTGGAGCTGGAGGGGCTAGGAGGAGCCCTGGTTGTAGAACTCAGTGTTGGGAGCCAGGAGAAGTGGGGACCAGGGGCTGCCCCAGCCCAGGACCTCTGTTTGGCCAAACCCAGGAGAGGAGACCAGCCTCCAGGAACCTGAGCTTGGCCCGCCATTCACAGGTCTGGGTGTGGGGGCACAGAGATGGCACAGGACATCTGACTCGGGACAAAACGGAGGCTGGGGGAGGTGGAAAGACCCCCCGGTCCTGGGCAGAGCTGGGGCTCAGACAGAGGCTCCGAGACCCTGGTCCAGGTCCCACATCACCAACGCACGGCAAAGCTCTGGTGCGGGTGTCCTGGGTGGGAGCTGGGGCCCTGGACAGCCACACCCACCACACCTGTCTCCTTGGGAACAACCCTCCCTGCTTCCCAAGAACCAGGTGTGACACCTTGGGCAACCTGCTTTTATCCTTTTTAAATTGCTTTCTCCTGGGTATAAGGGGGCCCTAATCTAGCGTGCTTCCATCTTCCCAGCTCCTGGGCCCCGGTGCTCACGGGCCGGCACGGGCCTCCTGCCTGCTGGGGCTTACAGGCCCGTCATCAGTTCGGGCTGACCAGGTGTCAGTGGGAGCAATGTTTTTTGCCTCCGCAGCGGAGCTCTAAGGGCTCCCAAACGCTCATCCGGGGACCCGGACGCCGGCGAGCCGCCCCCTCCCCCGCCAACCCGGCAGGGAGCACGTAGTGGGACCAAGAAACAAACCTGCACGGATTTGAGTGGCTGAGCTCCGGGGAGCTGTTTGTTACCGTCGGTGACCTGGCCGGTCCTGACGGACAGGCGGGGAGTCATCGGCTGTCTGCGGGTCCAGGAGCTGAGCCTACAGCGCCCAGCGCACGCACGCGCATACCCGACAGGTGATTCATGGAGTCAGGCGGCCCTCCCGCCCCAACGCCCGGGCCTGACGTGTTCACTCGGCTCCTGCGTGACCCGGGCCCTCTCCGCCGCCCCGCCCACGCCGGCCGCCCGGCCCCTCGCGGCCCCGCCCACCCTTCGCGGCCCCGCCTCCACCTGCCGCCCGTCCCCTCGCGGCCCCGCCCACCCCCTCGCGGCCCCGCCTTCACTTGGCTCCCGGCCCCTCGCGGCCCCGCCCAGCCAGCCGCCCCGCCCACGCCGGCCCCGGCTCCTCCCTTGCGCGCTCCTGCCAGCTCCTTCTCCCCTGCAGCTGGGCCTGGCTGCCTCTGGGGACTCAGTCCAGACTCCCTCCTCGCACCCGAGCCAGGGTCCCAGCTGGTCATCAGGGTAAAGGCGTACGGGAAGGAGGGGGCCGTCGTGGATTCAAAGATTTACAAACATATCCCGTGGTCCTGGACCCGGTTCTCCGTTGGACACGTCCACCGTAAAGACGTTTGGAGGGACAAAGGGGGCAGATTTGATTGTGGATGGGAGTGAAATGACATCAGGGCACTGGGCTTAATCTCATGAAATGTGACAGTGAGGTTGTGGTCTGGTAGGAAAATGTCCTTACTCTTCACAAGATACACGAAGTACTGAGGAGTAACGGGTCGTGAGGTCTGTATTTTACTTTAAAACACCTTTGGCAAAGACAGAAGTAAGTGAAACAACGTGCCAAAATGCCGCCAGTCATGGAATCCACGTGCTGTGCCTTAGACCTCCCTAAAGCCCCTAAATTTTCATGACAAAGGGAAAAATATTGCGTGAGAGAAATGTAAAAATACCCATTGTTATTGTACACTCTCATATGTTTACTTTTTATTACGATTCAACGCATATAGAAAGCATAGTGGGATACCGCACAATCTTGAAGCCGCTGGAGGGGCCATCCCGCCGTCTTAGCCCCTCAGTCAGAGGTGGCCGTGGCCTCTGTTTCGTGTTTGTCATTCCTTGTTGTAACTCTCAACCAGGTGTCCCTGACACGCGTTTAGTGCTCTCATCTTAAAGGTAATTGTTACACTGCTCGGGGTAAGACACAGGGTTTTCCCGGACCCCGGGAGCTGTCGGGTGCTCCCCCCCACCCGCCCACCCGCCTGGTGCTCCGGGCCAGAGCGGGAGCAATGCTGGTCTTAAACTTGATAGAAGCGGGTCACACAGAGCTCACTGTGCCCGGCCCCTTTCAGAGAGCACCCTCCCCGTCAGAGGCACCCATCCCCCGGTTTTTTGGAAAGCATTGCCAGCACATAGGGAATATGGACACATATGGATTTGTCCAGGCGTATATCTAGATGTATTTTTCAGGTTTGCTTGCTTTTGAGCTTTGTAAAACTGGCGTCACCTTGTAGAAAAAGACAACACAATAGTGCGAGAAAGAGTGAAGCTTCGGGGCAGGTGAATCTACAGACAGGTGACACCGAATTACTGCAACGGCAGTGGTAAGCCCCTTTGAATTCTAGTATAGAAGCTATCCACGGAAGTATTAAAAATAACGATGACTAATAAATATGTTAAAATACACACAGTAGGAAGAGATACAAACTGTGACCAAAATACGGTAAAACGTGTGTGTGGGACGGGAGCTAAAGCATATGGGTTCCGCGTGTGGCTGAACATGTTTTTGGCTTAAAATAGACTTTTGTGACTATAAGGTGTTGTATGGAGGTCTGAGGGTAACCACAAAAAGTACCGAGAGAAAGAGGAATCAAAGCATATCCACGCTGAAACAATGGACACACGCAGGGAGGACCACCAGCGGGGAAGACAGAGGGAGAGGGAGAGACAGCGCCCCTCGGCCAGTACCCCCCGCCCCCCCGCCCGAGCCAGCAGCCACTGTGCAAACTTGGGTTAAAATCCCATCAGTGTCCACGCAGATCCATCAACGTAAACGGATTAAACGCCTCTTGAGTCGAGGGGAGGTTGGCGGACGGAAGACCCAGGCCCAACTAGCTGGCCGCTAGAACCCTCCTGAGACTCGGGGCCCTCGGAGGCCCGCCCAGGAGAGGAGCCCTCTGGGGAGTTGGGGGGTGCCCCGGGGGTTCCCGCAGTGCACACGGGCCGGCCCCCTCCTCTGCCTCCTGTGCCTCCGAGCTGCCTTAGAAAACTCTCCGCAAGCTGTTCATAACGGACGGACGGACAGACGAGCAAATCCTTTCTTGTTCGCCGGGCTCCCGCAATCTCCCCTCCAACCCCCGGAGAAACCCAGCTTTTCCTCCGTTCTCTTATTCATCTCAGTACTGCTCATCCGTAAGGGCGTCTTTCAGTGTTTCTCTCAGCTTCCTAACACCTGCCAGGTCCCCTCCTTGAGCAAAATCTTTAACACCTCTTCATTTTTATAGCTCCGTGAGTCACGATTTTCCCCGTTTTGACCGTCTTTTAACAATAGAACGGGGAGGGCGTTGTGCACGGTTTCCTCATTCACCGTGGTGTGGACGAGCTCCCCCTGCTGCCCAGGTGCCCCCCCCAGCTCTGCCCTCCCTTCTGACCATGGCCCACTGGCTGGGCCCAGACTTGTGCCCTTAACGTCTCACTCGGGTTTCCTCACGTGAGTCTCGCTGGGACGCATCCGGGGGGCGGGGGGGGGGATTGCAGGGGCATTACAAAACATGCCCATCTACGTTCCCGACGGGGTGCAAGGAGGGCACGTGCCCCAGAGCTCCCCTTGACCCGCCCCTCCCCCGGCACGGGCCTGGGACAGCCCTTGCGGCGGGACAGACGCTGATTTCAAAGAGCCCCGCAGGGCGCAGGGCGGCAGGCCAGGCCCGATGAGGAGGAGCTGCCCCCGCGGACCACCTGAAACAGCAGCTGGAATGGAGTGGGCGCTCCGTGAGCACCTGCAGGGTGGAAGGATGTGGGGAGGTGTGTGTGCCCAAGGCTGCGGCAAGCTCTGCGTGAGGCTGCGGGACCTCGGCTCTGCCCTGGACAGGTAGGACGGGGAAGCTGAGGGAGCCTGGGCTGCCACATGTCTCCAGCGTGGGGTGGGACGCAAGGATGGAGGTCTGTCCTACCCTCTCCTGGTCCTTTCGTCGTGCCCAGAGGCGGAGCGTACGAGTCACCCACCATGGGCTGCGGCTGGGGCTGGGGAGGCTGGAGATCAGCTCTCCTTCTTGGGGGTGTCGGGGCACCCGGCGGCTGTGCTGGAAGCGAGCGCCCGTGGGGTCCTGCCTCCTTGCTGGGGCTGCTTCACGGCCTGGGGACTCTGGGGAAGGGGGTCCTGGGCCGCCCCCGCACCGCTCTCACCCGCCCACCGCCGCAGGGCCGCATGGTGGGGTCCCCCCGCCGGCCGCCGTGTGAGGACCCAAAGGCCCGTGGAGGCCCTCGGCAGCCGGCACCACTGCCCCCGGGGCTCGGCCACCGCCCAGCTGCAAGTCCCGACAGCTGCCAGGGAAGAAGCACTGCGCCGAGCCCAGGGGCGTCCAGACACAGGACAGGAGTCGATGGGTGTCGCTGCTGTAAGCCACGAGATTTGGCGACCGGTCACAGCGTCTGGCAGATGCCCGGGGAGAGCAGGCAGTGAGCTCCAGGGTCTGTGTGCCGTGCCTTCCTCTCATCCCTCCAGATGCACCAGGGGCCTGTCGCCCTTCGGGGAGGGACAGCAGAGCCGGCAAGGGCCGGATTCCCGGATGCAGGCACACGGCGGGCTGGGCTGCCGGCTCGGTCCCCGGGGCCGGGAGGACTGCCCGAGCACATCCGACGGCTGCCCCCACATTCACACCCACCGGACACAGGGAGAGCCACATGGATTAGCTCAGAGCCTGGCCCCCTGGGTTCCACTCCCAGGCCCCTCGCCGACACAGCCCAGCCCCGGCGGCTCACGGCCCCTCTCCGAGCGAGACGCGACCACGTTCCCTCCCTGCACGACATGAAGAGGATCCAAATGAGTTTGTATTTGTAAAGTGCAGAGCAGGACCAGAACCGTACCATTGTGACTATTCTTGGGGGTGAGGAGTCCCCCAGAGCCCCCCAAGCCCCCCAGCCTGCTCCCAGGGAACGTGGTGGGAGAGGGCACGGCGTGGCTGAGGTCTGAGTCTGGCCTGTGGCCCACGCTTCCACGTGTGTCCACCGAACGTTTGTGTCCCCCCGAGTCTGCCGGTGGGCGCCCCGCCCCCAGTGGGATGGCATTTGGAGGCAGGGGCCCCTGGGTGGTGAGATTAGATGAGGTCCCAGAGGTGGGCCCCCCGTGGACCAGTGTCCCCGTGCGGAGCTCAGGACCCGGTCTTTCCCCTGCGGACACAGCGGGAACACGCCGTCCGTGAGCCAGGACGAGGCTCTCACTGGGACGGAAGCCACCAGCACGTGTCGCCAGCCAACTTCCGCCTCCAGAGCCGCGTCTGCTGTTCGGGCCCCGTCTGGGCCACTTGCTGCACAGCCTGAGCTAAGCCGTGCCTCCGTTTCCCCAGCTGCCAGGGCGGGGGGCCAGAGCCGCTGTGTTCTGACCTGGAAGTCACCTGTGCGGGTGTGTTTTGTAAACTTGCTACCCATGCACATGGAGGCCGGCCCGCACCTGGGCCTGGCGTGGGGGGCGAGCGGGGTCCTTGTCTGTGCCCTGTGGTGCCAGCCCTCTGGCCTTTCCCGGAGGGGTGTCTGGGCCTGTCACAGGGCTGCTGGTCCCCGGTTAGGGGGGGCATGGCTTCCCCGCACAGAGCCAGCACAGCGGGGGTAAAGACTGGCTGAAAATCCCGAATTCCACACAAAATGTCTGGATGTCTAAATGGTGACTCACCTAAAATCAAAAGACTGTATGGGTAGCATCATTCTGGGACATTCCTGCTGTTTACTTCTTCACGTGGCACGGAAGGGGCGGGAAAGCTTGAAGGACAAGCATTTGGCTTTAACCCAGCACTAAGAGCCCCGCCCAGAGGGAGAGCCCTGCTCCGTGCCGGCCGTGCACCCCGGGGACTGGGGGACCCTCTCTGGGCCGTTGCCCCGACTGCACAAGGGCCTAGGGCGGGCTCCCGCAAAGCTGCAGGACGACGAGGTCGGACCATGCCGGGGGCATCCTCAGTGGGCAGCAGGCAGCCTGTTCTCCCAGGAAGGACCTCCTGTCCGTCTTGTCCGATCCAACAGGCAGAGACCTCTCCCAGCTCCACCGACCAGAGGGCAGACGGACAGATGGGAGGAGGCAGCCTAGCGTGGCCCAGGGAGCAGGGCCTGGCTCCAGACCCCCCCTCCGCCTGCCCGCCCGCCCGCAGGGGCAGCCACGCCTCCGCGTCCAGGGCGGGCTCTGTAGTCTGGGCGTCAGGTAGGGGTGGGGCGTGGGGCTGCAGGCAGAGAAGTATGAATGTTTCTGCCCCTCCCTGAAATCAGTGGCGGAGAAGGGGGGCGGGGTATGGATGATGCCCCATTTTGCAGGGAGGGAACCCCCACGGGCTGGCCCTGCCCTCCTGGGTCCCCCCCACCCCTGACATTTGCACCTGCTGCTCCTTCCCTGGCCTGCCTCTTCTATCTGACCACATGACCAACTCCTCCCTTTGTTTCTGCCCGTCCTGCTCAGGCTTTCTGGACCCCCAGGAAAGCAGCGTGTCACACGTACACAGGTGGGGGGTTAACACACACAGCCGGCCGCACCCACCATGCTCTGATCGCGGGGGGCAGGGCTGAGAATCTGCATTCTACCAGGTCCGGGTAGGGGCTTTGGGGTGCTGGTGGGGCTTTGGGGTGCTTGTTCTAATGGGGCCCAGCAGGCCCTCTGTGCACCCACCCTTGGGCCTGTGGGCGCCTCTGGAATCAGAGGGGTCACCACCCCTCGCTGGGGGTGGGGCGGGGCCTAACACCTAGAGCAGCGGTGGGGGTGGGCCTGGGTTAGGAAGTGAGGGGCGGCTGGGGGGTAGGCCACCCACACCCAGCACGGGCCGTCTCTCCTGGCTGTGGGGTGCAGCTCCCACTGCCTCTCCAGGTGGGAGGGCAGTCCCCAGACTAGCCGCCCGGCCGCCTCCCTGCCTTCCTGTCGGGTGGCTCCCTGGTTTTGGCAGCTGGTGTCCCAGGTGCCTCCCCGACAACAGGCGCTGGCACGTTCTGCACGTGCCTTTGGAGCAGCGAGCACGCAGGGAGGGGCCCCTCAGCGAGCGCTGGGCACACAAGCCCGAGCCCCGGTTCTGAGACCTGCCTGCGGGAAGCAGGCTCCTGTCCCAGGACTGGGCCTCAGCTGCCCTGCCTGCGAAACGGGTGTGAGGACGGGGGCCAGGAGGTCAGGAGGTGCCGGACAGGAAGGGGTCGGTGAGCCCCAGGCGAGGAAGCGAGCACGGCACAGGCCTTTTCCTGGAAGCCCCGGCCCCTCCCCAGCGCAGAGGAGTCTGGGGCCAGGTCTGCGCGGCCCCTCTGGGCCCCCGAGGACATTCACCCTGCGGCCCCCGCTGGCAGGGCATCAGGGAGCCGAGGCTGAGCCAGTAGGAGCAGGGAGAGGTCGTGTTTGTCTGAAATGCGTCAAGGCGGGGGCCCGGCCTCGGCCCCAGCTTGGGGGCTCACGTGCGGGTTGGAGGCTGCCCTGCGCCAGGCAGCCGCGGGCCCACAGGAGCGGGGGGTGGGGGCGGACAAGAGCCCCCCGGGGTGGGCGGAAGCGCCAGGGGCCGCGGTACGGGAGCGAGACGGGGTTGGTGTTGCTGCCCGCGGGCTGCGGCTTGGCTCGGCGCAGGCGGCGTTCCCCAGGCCCACCCAATGCCCGTCCCAGCCCCGCGTCCCCGGGCTCATCACTCGAGTCCTGGTGATCCAGCTGCAGGCGGGACGGAAGGACGGCTCCTGTCCCCAGCCCGGTCTTGCCGGAGGCCCCCAGCTCAAGAGCTGGCAGTCCGCCCCCGTGCTGGCCGAGCCACCTGACGGGCAGTGCCCTCTGCTGGCCTCTTCGCAGCCCGTGGGGAGTGTGGGGGGTGCGACCAGGTGGCCTCTGAGTTGGCAGTGCGTCCTTCTCCGCCAGGCTGGGGCCCCAAGGCCACGTGTGGCGCTGCAGGAACTCTTGGTGGGGGCGCTGGAGGGGTGGGAGCGCTCGCCCTTGTCCGGGGAGGCCCCAGCTGTGCCCCCTCTGCTCTCTCGCAGGCCGGCGGCGGTCAGAGCGCCAGGGCCCGGGCTGCCGTCCACAGGGCGCTCAGGGGCAGCAGCAGCGAGGCGGCCAGCAGTGGGCCCGAGGCCCCCGCGGGAGGGGAGGCGGGGGAGGTGCAGGAGCAGACCTCGAAGGCGTCCTCCGCGCGGCTCTGGCCGTGCCGTCCTGGCCGGGCGTGGGCCCCGGCCTCTCCGCCCGCGGCCTCCGGGTCCACCTGCGGGTCTCTGCAGACAAGCCAGTCCCGCGCCGTGGACTGCGGGTACCCGGGAGCCGCCTCCAGCTCTCCGTCCAGCACCTTCCAGTACTCCTTGCCGCGGAAGAAGTAAGCAGCACCTGGGGGAGAAGAGGCCGTGAGCTGCAGTCCTGTGGCATGTAGGGGTGAGGCTGGACGCAGGAGGACGAGGGAGCAGAGCGCAGGCCAGCGGGGAGGTGGGGGAGCGGCGTCTGCCGATGCTGGTCGTCTTAGCCCCGGTGGACGTCTGTGGGCACCCAGGGCCTCCCAGGGAGCTCCTGGGGGAGGAGGCAGGGGCATAGATGAGAGAACCGCTCACTCTCTCTTATGGGAGGTTTATTGAGGGCCTACTACATGCCAGGCAGCTCTAGGTGTTGGGGACGGGGTGTTGAAAACAGAGGAAGCATCTGGCCCCATCAGCGGCCCCTGTAGCGGGGGAGATGTGTTCTCCCCTCTGCCAGGCTGGGCTGCACCACGAGGGCCTGAACGAGGTGACTGGGCCGCGTCTGCGGGCTGCAGGGCAGGTGCAAAGGTCCTGGGGCACACAGGTGCACGTGTTGGCTCCCAGCGAGCCCACTCTGATCCCCATTCCACCGGCAGGGAGACCGAGGCAGCGTGGGGCTCACCGTCAGACCAGCGCATGGCGTCGTCGAGCGTGCTGGGGATGCCCCTCCACGGGGGGCTCCGGGCGGGGTGGCCGGGGTCCATGCGCCGTGTGTGCTCATCGAAGCGCCAGTACAGCTGGTCCTTAAAGAAATAAGTCTTGTCATTGTGGGCCCAGGCGAAGGCAGCGTCGATGCCGCCCGGCGGGAGGCCGAAGTCTGAGACGGGCCGCGGGTATCCTTCCTCTACGTTATTGTCCTTAAATACCCAGTATCTGTCTCCTGGGGGTGAGAGAGAGCGCCGTGGGCCAGAGCTCGGCCTGCCCCGCGGGGCGCAGGCTCCAGCCCCCCCGCCCCCCGTCCCTGTCACCAGCCCCATGCCATCGCCGGCCCCACCACGCCCCAGGGGGCCTCGTGTATTTACTGAGCACCTGCTCTGTGCCCGGCACGGGCGGGCCACCTGCCGGCAGCTTGAGAACCAGGGTGCTGGCGAGGGCCCCGCTCCACAGACAGGGGACGGAGGGCCCGGCCCCGGGAGGCCGCCGGGCTCTGACCAGGCAGGGCGGCGGCGTCTTCACGGGCAGAGACAGGAAGGGCGCTGGTCAGGGCCTGGCGCGGACGCACAGGGGCACCTCCGTCAGCATTTACACAGAAGCGAAACGTTTAGAAATCACCGAGAACTTGAATTCCGTATGTAAAATTAAAAAGAAACGGTTTAGGAGATTTGGTGGGGGTATATCCTTGACCGTGCTCTGGACACATCTCTGCGTTGTTCTGCCAGTCGCGTTCCCCCCCTGGCCTGGCGATGAGCGGCCCTTTACACACGGGGGAAGGGAGGGCAGGGGGAGGGCGGGGAGAGAAACAGGCAAAAACCTTCTCCCAGACAAAGGATTAGAACAGACATTTCTCCAAGGAAGATACCGAAACGGCCAAGAGGCAACACGGGTAGGAAACGCAAACCCAAACCACCAGGAGATACCACCTCACCCCCATGAGAACGGCCTCGGTCACGAAACCCGAAAAGATGGATTGTTGGTGAGGATGTGGAGAAACCGTGCCCTGCTGGAAGGTCACACGGGGCGGCCGCCGGGAGAACGGTCTGGACGGTCCTCGAAACACTCAACACGGAGTTCCAGCGATCCCGCTTCCAGGTAGATATGCGGCAGAGTGGAAGGCAGGGTCTCCGAGGGGTATTTGCACGCCCATGTTCGCAGGAGCATCAGTCACGGGGGCCAAGAGGGGGCAGCCCCCCAGGCGTCCGCGGGGGACACACGCCAGCTGGGCCATGCGCACGATAGATCACTCAGCCTTGAAAAGGACGGGCGCCGGGACCCCTGCCGCAGCACGGATGGGCCCTGAGGACACGACGCTGAGGGAAGTGAGCCGCCACGAAGGGACAAAGACGGTATGGTTCCACGTCTATGAGGCGCCCCGCCCGATCCAGACGGGAGGTAGACGGTGGGCGCCAGGGGCTGGGGCGGAGGTCGGTGTGTCCTGGGAAGACGGAAGCATCCTGGAGGGGCGCGGTGGTGGCTGCACACCGTGGGAAGGTGCACGTGGATGTGGTTAAGATGGCACAGTTTTAGTTCTTTTTTTTTTTTTTTTGACCACAATTAAAAGTAAGCGTAATCGGGGCACCTGAGTGGCTCAGTGGGTTAAAGCCTCTGCCTTCGGCTCGGGTCCTGATCTCAGGGTCCTGGGATCGAGCCCCACACCGGGCTCTCTGCTCAGCGGGGAGCCTGCTTCCCCCTCTCTCTCTGCCTGCCTCTCTGCCTACTTGTGATCTCTCTCTTTCTGTCAAATAAATAATAAATAATCTAAAAAAAAAAAAAGGAAGCGTAATTAAAAAACAGTCTTTAGCCAGACACAGGAGACAACTGGACTGCCTGAGTGGGGGTGGGGGTGCAGGAAGCAAACCCCCCCCAGAACAGCCCCCCTACAGCCAAGAGGGGAGGAGGGCAGGTGTGCCCACAACGCAGAGGGCAGGGGACACGGAGCCTCTCCCCACAAGGCGAGGGAGGGCTGAGCCGGGCAGGCGCGCTTGCCCGTGGACGGGGCGGCCCAGGACACACCCGTCCTCCACGCTCCTGCTGAGACGTGCGAGAGCAGAAGCCGCTCCAGGGAAACTGCCGGGTGACCTGCTCGGGAGGCGCCAGCCTGGACACCGCCGACGCGCCTGGGGGAGGGCAAACGCTGCGTAAAGGGTCCCGGTGTCCGCCGCTCCCCCGTCACCGATTCCGGAGAACACAGGGATAGAACCGTCCGTAGGAAGAAAAGGAAGCAAATAGAGCAAAATGTGAACGCGGGGGCGAAGCTGGATGACGGGCACGCGGGCGTTCTCGGACTGTCTCTGCAATGTTCCCGGAAGTCAGAGATCACTTTTCAGAATGAAGGCTTGAGAATAAAGGCTCTCTACGCGGTGACATGGGGCCATCTCCCAGCTCTCAGGAGGGCCGCGACCCAAGGGGACGGCCAGAGAGCGCAGCGGCTGCCGTGGGCGCGGAGGAGAGGAGAGAGCAGGGGCTCCAGCGGCTCGCACACGGGGCTCCAGCCGGGGAGGCGAACGTCCAGCACAAACATCGTAACAAAGTATCTGCTAGAGCGCTTCCCGCTGGTCTAGCTTCGCTCCTTCTGAAGGTTGAAATAACAGGTGCCATCGACAGGGAGCCCCCCGGAGCCCGGCTCCCGACTCCCCCCGGGCACGGGACCAGACCCACGGGGGCAGCTCACAGCCGGCAGCTGCCCGACCCCAACCAGGCACTGGCAGGGGACAGGCAGGAGCACGAGACACGTGCGGAATATTCGTTACCTCCTCAAAGAGACAGGGTCCCCCCGTTTTGTTTCAAAGAGCTGCTGTGGTGGGCTGAACGGTGCTCCCCCAAATTCACACTCACTTGGACCTCGGCATCAGACTCACGTAGAAACAGGGTCTTTGCAGGTGAAATTAGCTAAGAGGGAAGTCGTGCTGGAGTCGAGTGGGCCTGACATCCGCCGACTGGTGTACTTGTCAGAGAGGACGCACACACAGTGGGACACACAGAGGGATGAAGCCCGGCGGGGACACAGGCAGGGCCAGGCGGCAGGGGACAGTCTCCCTCGCAGCCTCAGAAGAAACCAGCCCTGCCGGCACCTGACCTGGGGGCTCGGGCCTCCGCTGCTCCTCTGCCCAGCCGGTGGGACGTGGACACGGGAGGGGCGGGGGGTGCGAGGCTGTCCTGCACACAGCACGGGCCCCAGGCAGCCACCCCGTCTGAGAGCTCGATGCCGGCGCACTGGGGGGTCGCCCGATGCTCAGATGTTGAGAAAGAACCCCAATCTAGAAGACCGTGTCCTGCAAGTCCCACCCCCATGCCCGTGGCCTTGAGTGCAGGACCAGGAGGCAGTGATTCTGCCATTGAGGGGCCCATGGTGTGTGGCTCCGGGGGTCCCTGGGTGGGGAGGGGTCAGTCCCTGGAGCCCGCACGAGGCTGGGCTGGAGAGTCTGCGTCAGGGCAGAAGCGTGGCTTCACCCTGGGGAAGTGAGGTGGTTCACCCCAGAACACAGCGGCGCGTGTGTGATGGGAAGGCTCCCTGCCTCTGAGGTGCCCACACACCCGCGGGGCTCCTGCCGCAGGCCCGGCATCCAGCCCGCGCCCCAAGAGCAGGCAGTGCCTCCCTGGCCCGGCCTGGGGAACCCAGCCTGGGGAACCCTGCCCGGGGAACCCAGCCCAGGAAGCAGGGCGTGGAGGAGGAACCACACCCGGCTGGTGGCACACCCGTCATCATCATCATCGAGGGCCACAGAGAGCCCGTGGGAGACGTGGGAGCTGGGCGGGGCTCCCACTGCACGGAGAACAAACCCAGCTCCCTCCCCGCGGGTGCAGACCTGCCCTTCTGGGCTCCTGCACCCCCACGCCAGCCTCACCCCCTCCTTGGGGCTCTGGGTGCCAGGCAGGACGGTTCTTGCCTTCGCACTGGCCGTTCCCTGTGCCTGGAATGCTATTCCAGCTCTCCCTGACCCTCACTCCCTCACCACGTGCAGGTGCCAATCGCCTTCTGCAGGAACGAGGACAGGGGTCCCTGCCTGTGTTGTGCTCCATGCACAGGCCATGGCTACCACGGTGCGAGGACACAGTAGGTGCTCAATAAATACACGCAGGCTGCGCGCACGTATGAGCTGGCCCGCCCCTTGGAGCAGGCCATGCGGGGGGACCCCCAGAGCACGGCCCAGGCCCCAGCAGCCACAGGGCGCAGCGCTGGGTGCGGGCCCACCCACCTTTGAAGAAGACGATCTTGTGGTCACTGGTGCGCTCGTACACGGCGTCCACACTGTCCAGGTGCAGCGGCAGACCCCGCCAGAACCGGTGCATCTGCGCGGGCCACAGCGACACCAGGTGACCATCCCGCGTCAGCCGCCAGAAGTACCTGCCTGGGGGGACAGGGAGGGGGTGGGGCTGCAGGGCGCCCGTCTGCGGCCAGAGGGACGGCCCTTCCATCCATCAGCCACTTGCTGGGGGCCCGACCAGGTTGGAGGTTACCTTTGAAGAAAAAAGCCTCGCCTCGGATCTGGGCCACCGCGTCGAAGTCAGTACTGCAGCGGTGGGGCGCGTCCTTCCTGGGCCTGGGGGCAGAGAGAGCCGGGGGGGCTGGGGAGCGGCCTGGGGGAGGGGCAGGGGGAGGAAGGCTTGGGGATAGGGAGGTGGGCGGGGGAGAATGGGGTGCTAGGGCCGGGGGCAGAGAAGGGGGAGGGGAGGGGAGAGGGGTGCTGGGTCTGGGGGCCCAGACCTGGGCGGGTTGGCAGGAACCCCCCTCCTGTCCACTCTGAGGAGTGGGCTTCACAAAACCCCAGGGAGCCCCCACATCCCTGCCTGCAGGCTCGAAGGTGCGTGACTACAGTGTGCATCAAGAGAGAAAAGGGAATTAAAAGGAGCCCCTTTTTCTGTGCCAACTACACTTCAATTAGTAACCCCGAATCCACAGCCCGCGCCCCCTTTCCGCGGTCCCGAGCGGCCGAGACAGAGCGCGGAGGGAGCGGCGCGTCGGGGAGCGGTCCGGGCACGTGTCCGGGGTAGAGGCGAGGGTCCACCGCCGCTGCGGCCCGGGACCATGGTGAGCAGGTGCCGCTCTGCTGTCCGGGGCTCAAGGAAAGGGACGTGGCCCCCAGAGCCGAGCTTTTCTCAGAAGAGCCTGAGGCTCTGAGCACGGTCCGGTGTGCAGACCAGGGCCCACGGCTTACGGGGTGCTGGACCGATTGTCGGGGGGCTCCGGCAGGAGCGGAGGCTCCTCGGGCTCCGGGGTGTCGGGCTGCGCCGTGGGGGACACAGACTCCCGCACGCCTGTGGGGACAGGATGACGCGTTAAACCTGCGGGTCTGCCCCCCTGAAACCCACCCACTCCCCGGGACCCCACACAGAACTGCGGCCATTGGATGGCGGGCCCGGCACGTGTGCGAGACCCAGAGCATCGCGGCACAAGTAGGAGACACGGGGGTCCCCACGAGCCCTCGACCTCCGTGACCTCCGTCCCTTCATGGGGGCAGACCCCAAAGAACCAAACACAGGGGTTCCAACCAAAACTCATCTGTGAAAAGGCACAGCAGCCCAAACAGGGAAATGCCCCGAGTGTCCACCAGCGCGAGTGGACAGTTAAGATCGCTGGGCCACAGAGGGGAAGGAGGCAGTGACGCGGGACATGGGCGGGACGTGGGTGGGACGTGGGCAGCCCCGGGGAACACGGTGCTCAGTGAGAGAAGCCGGACACGAAAGGCCACTCGGGTGCAATTCCATTTGCGAGGGAAGTCCACACCGTGGAGACAAACAGAAAGGAGATTAGTGCTGGCGGGTGGGGGGGGGAACGGGGGGTGGTGAGGAATGTTCTGGAACCAGGCAGAAGTGGCAGATGGACAACACTGTGAACGTGGTAAAGGCCACTGACCTGTAGGCCCTGAGTGGTTAATGGGGTACATTTTACTCTAGTAGGAGAAGCCCAGAGGCGGCCGAGGGCGTTGGCGCCTGGGGGAGCTCGTGGCAGTGGGGGAGGGGGGCAGCGGGGGAGGGGCTGCCACGAGCAGGACGGGGAGCAGGGTCTGGCCGCCGTGCACACTGGGGTCGGGGCAGGGAGACGGAAGCCGCACACGGGGATGGGACCAGGGTCTCCGGCCCGGGCCCGTGGCCGCTGCACAATGGGGCCTCCTCCTGCGCGAGTTCCTGACGCGTCCCCGGCACAGCAGGTCCCCGAGGCGGGCTCTGGGTTCGGTCCTGGCTCTGCCGGCCGCCGCGGGCCACCTGACCCCCGTCTCTAAGTGGGGACGGCCGGTCCTCCCTCACAGGCGTGAAGACAGGGTGCTGGCAGGCACACGCGTGGTTCGCGCAGGGCTGGGGCGCCGTCTGTGCCCGCCCTGGGATCTTGCCTGGGGATCTCGCCCGGGGCTCGGAGGCTCCGGGGCCAGCTCTGTTAGCAGGGCTGCAGGCCCGCATCCTGGATGCCCGGCGACAGGCCCCCGCTTCCTCACCCCACACACATGGGGGAGCAGCTAAGGCGCGCCATGCAGTGTAGACGCTGAGCATGCCAGGACCAACAAGACGGAAAAAATCCTCCTCCCGGGGTGTCCTGTGCACTGGGGGCCCCCGCCTTTCTGTCCCCATCCCTGGGGACTCCTGTGGCTGACTCTGAGGGAGGACTCACCGTACAGCTGCCAGACCCGCACCCTGTCCTCGTAGGGCAGCCGGTAGTGCAGGGGGTCGCCCACGGGGCCCTGGTAGTAGGGCTGCATGATGGAGCCCGTGGCCGCCACGTGGCTCAGCCCAATGGCGTGGCCAAACTCGTGGACGGCCACCGCAAACAGGTCCATATCGCGGGCATCTGGGAACACGGGGAGCAGTGGGTCAGCGGAGGGATGGCCAGTCGGGCTGGGCCACAAGGATGGGACGAGCTCGTGCACAGAGGATGGGGAGGGCTGTGATGTGAGGGGTACGCTGTCCCAGCTCCTGACGAGGCCCGTCTACAAGGCTTCTCGGGCCTGAGCTCCCACCGTGGCAAAGGGCCCAGGGGCGCTGTGGGGTCCTTGCTGGTTCCTCAGGCTGGGACAGGCTCCCCCCGGGCTGTAGTGTGGACTGATCGCACGGTGGCCCCCATCTCCGGGACCATACCCGCACCCGGGGCCACGTGGCTCCACCACTCCGCCCACCTTGAGCCTGGGAGCCTGTGCCTTCCGGGGCCAGTGGGGTTCAGGGAGCAAGGGTGGGGGCGAGGGTGTGAAGGCCTGCAGAGGCTTGCAAGCTTCCGCCGCCTCCTGGAAGCTGGGACCACGTGAGGACGAGCCTGGCTCAGCCCATCAGGGGGAGACACCTTGAGCCGCGTCAGCCCGCGTCCCAGGCCTGCAAGCCCAACATCGGCCAGACAGCTGGACGGCGGGGGAGGCCGGCCTCGGGCACAGGATAGACACACATGGTTCCGGGCCACGGGGGCTCTTCCTCCCGCGGGCCTCTAACCCAGGGGGTCCCTGGGGCTCAGCCTCAGCCCCACGCACCTGAGGAGCGGAAGGCCCAGGATTCGTCGTCGTCGAAGTGGGCGTCCCCCGCGGTGTGGTGGTCCCCGGGGAAGAAGGCGTGGGCCACCGTGCCGCCGGGGCCGTCGAAGGGGTAGGCGTCATTGTGGTCAGCCGTGGAAAAGTCGATCTGGATGTCCGCCGCACTGCCCGCCACCTCGTGGAAGTTGAGGGGCGTGATGTCGCTCCAGACTTTGAGGGCATAGTGCATGAGCGCCCGCACCGTGTCACGGCCCAGGGGCGAGTCCCGTGGGAACGTGCGGACCCTGGGGGGGGGGGGGCAGGGTCAGGGACCAGGGTCTGCCCACCAGGTGTAGGCCCTGCCCCCGCCACATCCCTCCCCAGGGCTGCCCACCCGGGCCTTATTGGGAAACGGTTTCGCGAATGGCGTTAAGAGGTGAGATGAGGCCTCCTGGATGGGGTGGGTCAGAGGACACACTGGGGGACGCAGGGGTCGAGGAGAGGCCCAGTGGGTCGGAGGCGGCCAGCAGCACCCAGCAGAGAGGCCGGGGGCGGGTTCCCCCACCTGCCCACCACGGAGCCTCGGGAGGAGCCAGCCCCGCGACCCCCGGACCTCCAGCTTCCGGCCCCCGGAACTGAGGACACTCTCCCCGCCCACGAAGCCTGGCTCGCGGGGGCTTGCTTCGGCAGCCCTCAGGCCCTGGGACCCGGGAGGGTCCGGCGGGTGCGGCCCACCCACCTCCAGGACAAGCTCCTCCGGTTCCACGTGGTCGGAGTGGGAGCCTGGCGCCTCCTTCGCGCCGGGGCCGCAGCCGGGAGGTCAGGGAGGGAACACCGAGGGGTCTTCATCAGCGCCAGGGTGGCCTCGTCTGCAGGGGTGGCGGGGGTCAGGTCCCCTGGAGCCCTCGCCCCCAGCCCCCACCCCGGGGCTCCAGCGTGCCAGGTCTCACGGCCGGGGAACGTCCACGACCAGGACAGGGGTCACGTGAAGCAATTACTAACTATGTCAGGGCCCAGATCCGTCGGAGGGGTCGCGGCGGAGCCCTGGCCGGCAGGGGGGGACAGCGCAGCCCCGACCTGCATCTCACAGGCCGATGCTCCCGGCGGGTCAGAGCCCGCGCGCCTGACCAGCTCTGCGGTGACACGGACGTGCACACCTCCGCCGAGGCCTGGGCACAGAGGCGCTCCCTCGGCCCGTGGGAGGGGCTCTCCGAGCCGGGTATGGCAATGTAAGCACTGGGGTGCCCACAAACACGCCCCCGATTTCTGGCTTCCCGTGGAAAGCTGCGAGTTTTGGCCGCACGGGTCTGCCACTTGCTCAGGACAAGAATCAACTGGGCCCGCGGGCGGGCGGACCCCACCCCAGCCGCAGGCCCCCTCGGCCCCCACGGGCGCAAGTGCGTGAGGCCCTGCCGGACGGCGTGCAGATGGGTCCGGGCGCAGCTGGTGCACACTCCCCCCGCGTCACACCCACATCTGGGGGTGGTGAGCGTGCACACGGGGTCCGATGTCCCCAGGGAGAGCAGGAGAGGGGCAGGGGCAGGCTGGAGAGGGGGAAGGGCCCCAAAGGGTGGCTGCGGCGGGGCAGGGGGGGCGCTCAGGGGAAATCCCATCTCCCGCCACCGCTGGAGGACTGACCTAGGACGCCGGTGGCCTCCAGACCTCCAAACCGCTGCATGGCCGCAATGGCCTTGGTCATCTCCTCCTGTGTCTGCAGCTGCCCTGTCGTGGGGTCTGCAGGGGGCAGGTAGCCGAACCTGCTCAGCCACTCCTGAGAGCAGAGAGCAGAGAGCAGAGTGAGGCATGGAGGGGGTGGGCTCAGCCCCGCAAGAGCTGCCTGCCCTTGCGGGGAGGGGCAGGCCTCTTCCGGCCCTGATCCGGGGGGCCCCCCCCCCCGGAGCCAAACAGGAAGCAGAAATGGCAGGTGACCCTTCCCTATGGACACAAAGAGAGCCCCCTCCCCAAGCCCCAGCACCTTTACCCCCGTGGGGGGCCCGAGGATAGAGGACGGCACGGACACTGTTCATTGGAGGAGCCTCAGCTTCAACCCCCGAATGGTGTCACGCCCACTTCCTGGCCTGGGTGACATGAAAGCCTCGCGGCCAGGTGGACAGCAGTGGGCTCCCCGGAGGGGGAGGACCCGTAGGTGGGAGGGGGACAAGGTTGCAGGAACTCCCTGAGCCCCTCCCCTCCCAGGCCTGGCTCCAAGAAAGGTAGCAACCTGCAGGCCTCTGTTTTTTGGTGGCTCGTGTATGCCACCTGCAGGGTCCCCGGAAGCTTCTGAGTTTGTGGCCCCTGCCAGTAGGACCCCTGCCCAGAGGCTCCACCCCCACAGGGGGCCCAGCAGGTGCTCCGTGGCAGGGAGTCCGCCCTCCTGGAATTCTCACGAGCTCCCGTGGACCAGGAGCCACCTCCATGATTTGCATACAATTTGCATACACCTGCAGAGAACCCGCTAGAGTCCTCTCTTTCCAGGAAACACGGAGTCTTTCCTGGGTTTCTCTTTTTCTTTAACCCCTCAAACCTTTACTGGCCCAGAACCGCCGGTCCTGACAGAGGACCCCCAAGAGAATGCGCGGACCAGGGGCCCCCCCGAGGCTGTCGGACAGGACCGGGTAGCGGTGGAAGTGACCTGGTCCTCGACGGGCAGCAATCAGGAGATGCTTCCAAGGGGACACTCCTGATTGGAGGGGCCTGAGGAGTGATGCCCTCTGCTCAGCCGAGGTGGGCATCGGCTGGGACAAGCCCACCTCCCCACCCTGCCCGAAGAGCTAACCCTCCTCAGGGTTAAGATCTTTGCAGTCCCTGAACCCCCTCTTCCTCTGGGAGGACCCCCCTTCACATCACTTGGAAGACATTAAGGTGTATCTATCTCAGGCGCCAAGAGGGAACGTGTCCCACGACGAGTACCCGGCTACGCACCGGACATACTCAAGCACAGAACCTGTGTATTTGGGGCTACACACGTTTTCGGGAAAAATCTTACAAATATTTGAAAGTTGTGATTTTGCAGTTTTCTTTCTCAATGTCAAAACACACACACACGTCAAGGCCCTGCTGCTCGCACCACAATGCTGCCTCCTCCGGGAAGCCCTCAGGATTCTCCTGATGCACAGGATGCCAGGCGAGGGTGCCAGCCCCCACCCTCCTCACGAGGGAAGGGTCCACCCCAGCGGGTGTCTTCCCCCACCCAGGCCAGCTGCTTCAGGCAGGCTGGGGCTGAGACACGAGAGAGAAGGAGCCCCCCACCCCCGCCCAGGCTGGCTGGCCTATGGGCCAAGGTAACAGAGGGGTCTCTGCACTGAGCAGCCCCGAGCCCCACCCCTCACAGGCCTCTGTGGGGTTCGGGAAGGAGCCCCGGCCCCCCACCCCCGGGGTCCCCAGGGAAGCCTGGCCAGGAGACTCTCGCGTTTCTGGGCTTAGAGAAGCCAGGAGCACTTCTGGTGGTTTTGAAACATTTGCCAACGCCGAAAAGCAGGTTTTAGCCACGGGTCTGAGTGGCCAGCCCAGGTTCACTTGCAGAAGAAGGGGCAGCCGTGTGCAGGCATTGGCCCTGGGACAGGGACTGCTGCCCCCAAGGTCAGTGGCCACTCCCACTTGCCCCGACCCTGGGAACACTGCGGCCTGCAGCCCCCCCGTAGTGCAGGACCCTGAGATAGGGCTGAATCCGAGGGGCTGGCCAGGGGGCCCCCACCCACAGGCAAGGGCTGGGGGTGTCTGTGTCCTCCGTCACACTTCCCACCTACCCCCAGTGTGCACCCCTCTGGATGACATTAGCATCACAAAGCAGTCCCCGCTCCAGCCCCCAGCTGTCCCCTCCCTGGGGCCCCCAGAGGCCCCTGCAGTCCTGGGGGGGGCTTCTGCATCCATTCCTGGACAGTCCAGAGTGGGAGGGTGGGAGCACCCCACCAGCTGGCCAGGGCAAATCCTAAGGAGGAATCTGACAACAGGATAAGCCCTTGGCAGGTATGGGGGGGCGCTGGCAGCTGCTGGCCCTCGGGTGGCCACAGGGATGGTACTGGGCCCGCCAGCCCGTGGGGCCCCGTCCAGGCCAGTCTTCGGTGGAGGCCCAAGTGCCTGGAACCTGAAGGACCCATCCCCGCGGGGAAAGCACAGTGGCCCCCCCCAGAGGCGGGGAGGGGTCCTCGGGGAGGGGGCGGCTGAGAAGATATGCCGTCTCCACTTGCCAGCTCATCTCCGTCTTGGGAGGAGACTGGCAAATTCCCAAATGACGGGGCTTCCTCCCCCCGCCTCGGGGGCAGCGCTACATTCTGAGACTAATGGGTGTGAGGGGCGGCGGCGTTACCCGGGGACATGGGCCGCGGGCGGGCGCAGCACCGGTCCTCAGTCCTCGGGCGGGGGTGGCAGCAAGGAGACTGCTCCTGCCTCCTCCTCAGAGGCGCCCGCCGCAGCATCCTGTCCCCCCCACCCCGGGGGTTCCCGAACCCCCCAGTAGCTACAGAGCCTGTGGGGCGCATACCCAGGCCGGCCCTCCCTGCGCGCCCACCCCGCCCTCCCTGTGCCGTCGCCACGGCGACCGCGTCTCCAGGGCAACCAGGCTGCAGCCGGGGAGGTGAACCTTCCAGAAGGCCGTGGGGAGGGGAGGGAGAGAAGAGAGGAGGGGAGGAGAGAAGCAGGGGGGGCCCCCGACCTCGCAGCCGCTGCCCCGCCGCAGGGGGGGGGGGGAATTCCCCAACAGCCGAGGAGACGAGCTCTGCCTCCTCCCAGGGACCCCTGAGCTGGAGCATTTCTGCAGATGGGGAAACTGAGGCCGGGGACACGGTGCCTGGTGTCAGGCCCTGGCAGGACACAGGGCAGCACATCCGGCTGGCCCTTCCCGGTGCGCCCCCGCGGCCCCAGGCCTCTATCTTTATCTTTCCCTGCGTGCTCATCACAGTTAGTACCGGGGGTTAGGGGCGTCCAGTCACCGCCGACAGGTCTCACTCCCCGCCCTGCTCTCAAAGTCACAGGGAAGCGCAGCCCTGGCCCCAGGGCAGCTCGGCAGCAGGCGGGCCCCAGGAAATGCAGCCCCGGCTGGGAGGAGGGACAGCAGGGGGCCGCGCTGTTCTGTGATTCACCAAGCTGGCGAACGCAAGGTGCTTACTGTGTGTGGGTCTCACGTGGTCCTCTCCACTGCCCCACCGCGTGGCCGCTGTCGTCCCCGCGTACAGGTGGCAGCCCGTGGTGACCAGGAGACCCACGCTCCCCTGGAGCCGGGCCTGGGTGCGTGCAGCTCTGCCAGGGACCGTGGTCCTTCCCCTGCACGGCCCAGCTCCAGCTGGACCCCCCAGCCTCTTGGGGGGGGAGGCACGGAGAGCAGCTGTCGTTCGCGTTTGCGCCTCTGCACAGACGAGGGAACCCAGGCTCAGAGGCTGCCGTGGGGCCGCGCTGCGTGCGGATGGTCGCGCCCCAGCCACGGCGAGGTGGCTCGGGAGCCACGGGGATGGCAGGCTGTGGCCTCATTGCACCGCCCGGCCGCGACTGCTCAGAGGAAGCAGAGCAGGGCCCGGCTGGAACCCTCAGGGTGCTAGCTCACTGCCCGCCCGCACCCCTCCACGGGGCACCCTCGGGGGGCAGTGTGACCTCCTCCACTGGGCTCCGGAGACTGAGGCCCGCGGTCACACGTCCAGCCGGTGGCGGAGCCGCTAAAGACCCTGAAAGGGAATGAGCCGGGGAGGGGGGGGGTCCTTGGGGCGGGACCCCCTGTGCTCGTCCTCCTCTGGGAGCGGACGGCAGCGTCTGCAGGGGGTCCCAGGCCCCAGTGTCAGCCCCGGTGTCTTCCCCAGGGGGACGCTCCTAGGCCCCCTCCCCCCCCCCCCGCCCCGGCAGCCTGCTGTCCCCTGTCCATCCATCTGACTCTCCCAGGCTGGGCGCGGTGGGCCGGGCCCCCCGGGGACAGTGAGGGCCTGGGAGAGCCCGCCCTGCACACAGGGCTCCAGGCGCGGGCAGTGCCCTGGGACAGGACAATTGTGTCGCATGGGACCCTCATTAGAAGAAGCGATGCCAACAGCCAACAGTCACAGAGCAGTCTTCCGTTCGCTAGCCCGCTCAGCGCTCACGATCCCTTCAGGGCAGGGCTCCGTGCTGCCGGGGCGCACCGTCTGCCGTGTCCCATGCAGGCTTGGCACATGGTAGACACGAAGTACCTGCTCAACTAATCTTGGGAGGCCGGCAGCATTATCCCCATTTTACAGATGGGGACACAGAGCCCAGACAGGTTAGGACACGAACCCACAGTCACCTAGCCAGCACGGGGCAGGGGTGGGACTGGAGCCCGGGGTGTCTGGCTTCAGGGCCTACTCCCGTAACCTCTGTGCTGTGAGGGGACGTGAGTGACAGGGTGCAGGGACTAATTAAATGGCGGTCAGGGAAGATGTCCCTGGCGGCCTGACAGTAGGCTGAGACCTGAAAAATGAGGGGAGCTGGTCAGGTGACAAATCCTGCAAGAGTTCAGGGAGGTGAGCACGGCAGATGCAAAGGCTCTGGGGCAGGAAGCAGCTTGGGAAGTTCCATAGAGAAAGGAGTTCCGCGGAGTAGAGGAGGGGGGCGTTCAGAAGCCAGGAAGGACTGGGACCTGAGTCTGTGTACGTGAGGAGCCGGGCTGCGCGTCCTGCCAGACGACTCTGTTCCGCCCTCCCAAGGCCAGACAGTGCTCGGGGGGACCCCACAGGGTCCCCACTTACGTGGGGCAGACGCTTCACCCTCCGTGAGCAAAGCGCAGACCCTACGCTGAGAGCATCTCTCTAGAAACTCAGACCACCACCGACAGGCAAGAAGCACACACCCTTGGAAGGCACTGCGTCAAAGCCCCCTAAACCCCAAATCCTGTCCAGCCTTCTCTCCACGTCCCGCCCCCCAACACGCAGGCAGCTTATGCCCTCCTGCCCTCCCGGCACTTCAGAGGGCCTCACCGGAACGTCCCAGCAGCCTTGGTTTACAGACAGGAGCCTGGGGCCCGCAGGCTGGGACCAGACCCCTATCTGTGTCGAGGGCCCACGTGACAGGAAACGCATCCTAAGCCCCCCCCGCCCCCCCCCGCCAGTCCACACCCCCAGGGCTCAGGGCTCAGAGCACAGGCGTCCAGCACAGTACTGCCCACACCGCCCCGGCTGGCAGGACAAAAGCCCCACAAAGACTTCTTTCAGACTGGCCAGCAGCCCCCAAGACAGTGAGTGCTCTGGGACAAGGGCTCCCTGCTCACAATATGCCTAAGGAGGGGCTCAGGAGGTCTGGGGGGGGGGGGTCTTAGGTCCTTCACATTTAAATTCAACCTCCCACAGAGGTGCTGGGAGGGGATGCCTGGAGCCTTCTCTCTCCAAGGCCCAGGACAAAAGCAGGCGGTGGGCATGCGGTCTGGCCTGGGCCCGGGGGTCTGCCGCTGCGCGGTGCGACGGACAGTCCCGGCCCCAAGCCAGCTCTGTGACCTCAGTCCCGAGGGCACGCAGGGCCCACAGGCTCCCCTGGGTGCTGAAACGGAGGAGCAGGGACCCAGAGACCACTGGTGAGAGTGACTGTCACCCGTGCCGCAATCTGCCCCCAGCCCAGGAGGGGGACACGGGGCTCACACACTCTGAGTGAGGTCCTGGCTCACGCCCACCCTCGCCACTGTCCGGCCTCGTCCTGCCCATCCCCGTGGGGCCTCCTGGGGCCTCCTGGGCCGTCGGAGGGCCTTGCCCGTTCCCGGCCATTCTCAGCCACACACCGGCCACCTGTCCGGGTGTCAGTGACCACAAACTCTGCCAAGACGCCGCGTGGCTTGGGGCCCTGGGAACTTTGTGGCTGCAAGCAGAAAGCTGAGCAGAAACTCCAGGGGCCAGGCTGGCAGGTCTGCCCACATGCACGGGGTCCTGTGCACGCCCCCCGCCGGGACCCCCCGGTCCCCCCCGAACCCCCCGGCCCCGGGTCCCCCTCATCGCCGCGGTGTGGGTACCAGGTGCTCCTGGCCTGGCTGCTGGCTCAGCAGAGCACGAGCAACAGCCCGCACGTCCGTGCCCGGGACTGGCCAGAGGATGTGACGTCCGTGCGAAGAAGCGAGCGGGGCCGAGCCCCAGGCACCAGGCAGCCCCTGACGCGCCAGCACGGAACGCCCTCCAGGCCGGACTTCCAAGGGAAAACAGCCGGCACGGCACAGCGGGCAGCAGTCCGTCGCCCACAAAGATGAGGGGCCCAGGTCCCCATGTCCTCTCAAGCGCCCAGACGACCTCCAGAAGGAGTCTCAGGAAGGGACGGCGGGCAGGGAAGATGGGATTTCTCCCGCAGGTCCTTCTGTATGGCCTGAATATCGTGCTTCGGGTATTACCTACCCAGAAATTAAATAATGAAAGTTCGGGCCCAGCAGGACTCTAGCTGACAGCCCCAGGAGGGCACTGTGCACTCTTTGTCCCGCTCCCCGCGGCCTGAGAGCCCGCCGGTAGGACTCAATCCTCAGCTTTGTCCTCCCACTAAAGCCGGGGGTGGGCTGGGCAGGCCGGCCTCTCCGGGGACCAGCCAGGGCTCCAGACCCGCTGGGCTCAACTCGGGCAGAAGCTGGGTCACACTGAGAAAGGGGCCCTTCTCCTCCCCGGCAGTCCCAGATCTGAATATGCAGAGTCAGTGGGACCCCCCGGGGGGGGGGTCTATAGAGGGGGCGGGAAGGAGCCCCGTCATCCCCATAAATCCTGTCTCCAAGACTTCCTGTACCTCTAGGTCTGGGGCTCTGAGCTGTCATTCCCCAGAAGGCCGCCAGAGACCGCCCTCCACCCACAAACGTGGGCAGGAGGCAGGCAGGCAAGGCCGCACCAGGAGGGACTGTTCTGCCTCTCCGGGGTGGGGGCCTCTGGGGTCAGGGGCAGAATCCTCCGCTGCTCCCCCACGGGGGCCAGATGCCGGGCCCCTGCTGTCTCTGGGGCTCCAGGCTCCAGGAGCCCCACCCCCTCATTCGCCAGAGTTTGGCCCAGGACTGCTCCCCACGCCCCAGGAAGCTCTGGGGAGCCCAGGGAGGGGAGACGAGGAGGTGCCCAGACCCCTAGCTGGGAGGAGTGTGCCCAACCCGCCGTCTCCCCGCAGGCAGAGAAAAACTTGAGAACTGCGCAGGATCTGAAAAACGAACTTGGCCGGGCAGGGACTAGCATCCCCTGACCGCCCGGGGTGGGGGTCCCCCTTAGGCTCTGGAGCCGGGCCTCTCTGGGCGGCAGGGTGGACTCGAGACACGCCGCCCCCCAGATCAAGCGCCCCAGGAGCGGGTCGAGGAAGCCCCCAGCTACAAAGGAGCCCCGAGGGGGTGCACTAAGGCACGTGAACTTCAGGGGCAGTTTGGCCGGGAGGAAGCCCAGTGTGGGGTCCCTCAGGCAAGGGGATGCCGGCAGCAGGGACCGCAGCTGCGCCCTCCCAGATGGCTTGGAGCGCTGGGCCAGCCGGGCGGGGGTGGCCTCAGCCTGTTCCTCAGCCAGAACCTGTGGCCAAGTCCTGCCAAGTCTACGGAGCTGCGGATGACTCCCGACTGCCCCCATCCAAATGCCCCCGCCTGCCCGAACCCCGCCTGCAGCTGCAAGCGCCCACGGCGCTGGGAGAGGGGTCCGGCCGGCACCCCTCGGGGCACCACTGCCCGCGGCGTGCGGGGGTGGGGAGGCCACGGCCCCCGGCCGCATCCCCGCGTCTCCGCGGAGCGAGGGCAGCGGCAGGGGCGGAAGGCTCAGAAGGTCTGAGCTCAATCCTCCGGGTCCAGAGGAGTCTGATTGGGGGAGGGGTGCGGGAAGAGGCCACTGCCACCGCCCCCAGGACGGTTCCCAAGGCAGAGGGACAGCCGGTGTTACGGGATGGGGCGCCGGGAACCGCGGTGGGGCTGCATCAGAGCCTGGGAATGCAAGGGGGACCCCACCAAGCTCAGACTGGGCTAAGGGGACGGCAGAGCAAGGCTGGCCGCCCTGGAGGCGGAAGGGGACAGGGAACAGGGCCAAGATTCATGTCCAGCGGGGGGCAGGGGGCCGCTTCTCTTGCTCCCCAACGCCCTACACGGAGCAAACTCGGGAGCCACTGGCTTTCCGGGGCGCCCACACTCCGCAGCCCCGACCTTTCCTGGGTGGTGGGCGCGCGCCCCTCCCCCCCGCCACTCCCACTGGGAACGCACGCGGGGCGCACTGCCCCCGGCGGCTGCGACGGCTGTCCCACTCGCCTGGGGTCCCCCTTCGGGGCCGCTCCAAGCCGCGCGCAAGGGCTCCGGCCAGGCAGCCCCAACCTCCGCTGCCTCCGGCGGCTGCGGCGCGCGGCCAGCGCAAGGAGCCGGGAAGGCACGCGGCGCCTCTTTCCCAGCCCCGGGTGCGCGCGCGTCAGCCGCTCAGCCTGCGCCCTGGCCTCAGCTTTCCGCCTAGGAAATGGGTCCAGGGCTCCCCGAGCTCCCGCAGGCGCCGAGGGCACGGGCGGGGTCGTCCCCGCCCGCGGGACCCCGTATGCCAGCCGCGCACTCACCACTCCCAAGCTGAGGTCCTCCGCGCGGGGCGCGGGCGCGCCCCAGGTCCCGCGGGCCGCCAGCGCGAGCAGCAGCAACGGCAGCGGCGGGAGCCGGGGCCGGGGGGGCGGCGGGCCCGGCCCGGGGGCAGCGCGGCGCCCCATCCCGCTCGCGGGGCCGGCGGCGCGGCAGTGCAGGTCCCCGCGCTCCCGCGCCCCGCTCCGCCGGGCTCCCCGCGCCGCTGCGCCCGCTCCGCCGCTCTGCGCCCCTGCTCCCCGCGCCCGTGCGCCCGGCTCTGCTGCGCGCCGCTCCCGGCCCGCCCGAGCCCCGCGCGCCGCCTCCCAGCGGCGGGGCGGGGCGGGGCATGCTAATGTATGCTAATGACCGCTGGCAGCGTTCGCCCCGCCCACCGCCTTAAAGGCCCCGCGTCCCGCGCGGGGGCTCGGACCCCACCCGCACCCCACGCCTCGCGCGTGCACCGGGGACTGGGGCCGCGGTGGCCGGAAGGCAGGAGATTTCCGAGTGTCCCCAGACGGTCTCGGGGCAGCGGGCGGTGCGCGGACGGTGCGCCCCGCGGGGGCTGACCCGCCCCGCGCCCACCTACGCGCTCCATGGACCCTGACCCTGAGCCCCGATTTGTGGTCAAGGCTGAGCACCCCAAGCGGCAGTCGCAGAACGCCCGGCGGACGCCTGGTGGAGCCCTTGAGCCGCGAAAGAAAGGGGTGACTGCTGGGAGGGGGGGGTGACCGTGGGGGCGGGGCGGGGCGCTGTCGGAGCTCGTCTCCTGGGGTCTGGGCTGGGGAGGAGGATGTGAATGCTGACGTTTATTGGAGCTCAGTGAGCGCGGGGCACAGGTCCAGCCTGTCCCCTTTATCATCCTGTTGGCTTCTCATGGCATCACGTGAGATGGGAACGATTATTCCCATTTTTCAAACAAGGAAACTGAGGTCCAGAGAAATTAAGTAACGTGCAAGGGGGGTGCTGCGAGGTTCAGATGCAAACGCCCCCACACCTGAGTGAGATTTCTCATCCTTCTGGTCTACAACTGCTTCCCTGCCACCGCCCCTTCACCCTCTGGTCCCCATCGGGTGCTGTCAGAGTTGAGGCCCCAGGTAGGGGAAACTGAGGCACAGGCACTTCCGCTGGATCCCCGTCACCCAGTCTGCGGAGAGTGGCGAGGGCTGACTTCCAGGCAGAGCCTCCCCTTCACCACCCTTCCCTGTTACTCTTAGAGCCTCAGTGGCCCCTTTGGAGCAAGGAGATTCTGCACCTGCTTCAGCACAGCTCTGTATTGACCGACTGAGATCCCCTGCAGCGAGGCGCCCTCGCGCACAGTCACCCTTCACAGGCACATTCCCAAATTTTGCTCATGTGCATTGGGACAACCTGGTTGCCAGTGGCAGACACCAGCTCAAACTGGTTCTAGTCAAGGAAAGGAAATTTAGGGGCTTATTTGGCTGGGACATCCCAGAGCACACTGATGTCAGGCAAGGCTGAATCAAGTTGCACAAGGACCAGATCAGAACTCAGTTCCTCCCTCCATTTCTGCGTTGGCTTCATCCTCGGGCAAGATTTCTCCAGCGACAGCCAAGATGGTGCTGGGCTGCTTCAGCCAACATCCTTGCCGCGTAGCAAGCTCAGCCACACACAGACCCACAAGCCACAGACCCAGGGCCATCTTTCACGGATGATGTGGATCATGTGTTTGTCCCTGAGCCAACCATGTCTGGGGGATGGAAATGAGCTGACCTGCCTGCGTAGACCATGGGAAGGAGGGGGGTTTTCTAAAGGAAACTGGAGGTGCTGAAGTCAGAGTGAGGGAGATGGATGACAGGCAGGGCTGGATCAAGGAGCTCAGAAAGGGAGGCCAGAGCAGTCCACCCCTGTGTAAGGGTTCTTCCTGCATTTGAGGGAGCAGGATGCTGTGGAGGGGGGGCTCATTCCAGATGGTGGTGAGGAGAGGTAGCTGTGACCGTGGCCTCAGGAGCACAAACATAACCGTGGACCTCAGGTGGGTCCAGATGGTGGCTGGAGACCTCGGCGAGCTCCAAGGAAGCTGGGCTAGGACACACTTGGGCGGGGGTGTCACTTCATGCCGGGGGCCACTGCACCCCAGCTGCTGCTGCTTTCTCTTCGAGCCTGCCACTGAACTCTGGCGTTTGAACGTGGACAAAATCCAAGCACCGATGAGGTGCCACTTTTCGCTGCCAGATGGGCAACGTTGGAAAAGCGATATATCATTGTGCGCCCGGGGTGTGGGAAGTGGGGACTTTGGGGCCATGGGGTGGGGGTGGGGTACAGACTTACTGGAAGGCCATCAGGGAACAGCTATTAAAATTTAAAAAGTACATTTTCTATGGCTAGCATTCTTGGTGTCTGCCCTAGAAAAACATTCTTGTCTTTGCGGGAGAAGGGGAATGCAGGACGAACTAGTTTATAGTCAGAAGCCGCCTACATGTCCACGCAGGGCTGACCCACTAAAGCAGGGCCGAGTGTCGGGTCACTTGTGCCGGCTGTGGCCCAGGACGCGGCTGAGGGCGTTGCCCTCCGATCTGTGATTGCTGGAGCAGGGGTGTGTTCCGAGAGAGAAGCAGGTGCCCCTTCTAAGACCAAGGAGGTGCCCTGGATGGACACACCCAGAAGACGGGACACTACCTGGAAGTTAAAAAGGACGGACTGGATCGGGGTGCACCAGCGGGGCCGCTCACACACCTTGTTGAGTGAAAAAAACAAAGTGTGGGAAAAGAAATCAGAAAAAACCCATAAAACAACAAACATGTATAACAATATTATCCTTCTGAGGCCTTGATCCAGCTTTGCCTGCCATCCACCTCCCTTTCTCCGGTGTCAGCACCTCCAATTTCATTTAGAAAATTCCCCTTTGACCCCTGTCTGCCTGGGGGTTTGGGATGCAGACCCCCGCTGCCTGGAGCATAGCAGCCAGGATGGGCCCATCCCTCCTTACCGTCTCCGGGCCGCACGACTGGCTCAGGGCTGGCCCCATGGCCCACGTCTTGCAAGGAGGGACAGTGGCTTGGGCTTGCTGAGCTGGACAGATGGGGGCTGCAGCTTTCCCGGGCTCTGTGTGCAAGTGTGTAAATGCAGAAGGAAAGTCTGGAGGGAACCCACCCACTGTGTGGTGAGGACTCCAGGCAGGAAGGCAGGGAGCAGCCCCAGGCCCGAGCTCCCCCCGTGTCCTCCACTGGGCGCTGCCTCCTGCTCCCCACCCCTGCCGCTGTTTGTCCCGGGCCCCGCGCAGCCCAGGCCCACGAGCGATGCCGGGAGATGCTCCAGGCCCTTGCGTGTGACCTGCACCCTCCAGGGACACCGCCTCTCAGGGGCACTCTTGCCCTTCCCGTCCCTAACGCCCCGGGCAGGCTCTCTGTCCCTGGGATCCTCCGCCTGGGGTCTGCTGGAGGGACCGGGTGAGGCTGGGGGCAAGGCCTTCAGCTTCTCAGCCGGCTTTCGCCTCCTACCGGGAGCGGCTATTCCTGGTTTGCTCGTGTAACCGAATTGGTAAAGTGAGAACAAGAGAAGCGTTAACTACGTGTATTGGATGCAAAAGGTTGACTTGCTTAAGTAGGGGCCCTTCTCCAAGACCGGGGTTTCGAGGGGAGGGGGCGCCCCCAGGCCGGACCCCACGCCTTCACCCTGCCCTCGTGCGTGCGGGAGACAATCACGGAGGCAAAGTGCGGAACAGAGATGCCCCGCCCCAACCCCCCGGGGATCCCAGAGCGCGGTCCCTTCCGTGGCCAAAGGGGCTTTGCAGCCACGATCAAGTCGAAGATCTTGGGATGGGACTGTCCCGGAGGGTCTGGCGGGCCCAGTGTCATCACCAGGGGCCTTAGAGGAGGGAGCAGGTCATGGGACAAGGGAAGCAGCGGCCAGAGTGACGCAGCCAGCAGCTGGGGCTGGGGATGCGGGTGTCCCTGACATCGGGAGCCCTGGAGCCCCAGAGGGACCAGCCCTGCGGCAACTGCTTTCACCCCGGCAAAGCTGACTTCCGTCTGCTGGCCTCGGGGCCGTGAAAGCCCGACTGTATCTATGCCAGTGAGTGTGCGGTCGGTGTCACGGGAACACTTACCTGTCGGATGGGGTGGCAGTGGGGACAGGAGGACGGCGACCCGACACGGACGGTCAGCTTAGCTGAGGCAGGACAGCCCATGCCCAGTCCCTGGGGCAGCCTCTGTGTGTCGGGGGATCCTAGGGGGGGGAGGCTGTGGGGTGGAATGGGGGGGAGGTGATTTTAAAACATGTCCCTAAGGGGCGCCTGGGGGGCTCAGTCGGTTAGGCGTGGACTCCTGATTTTGGCTCTCCCTCTGCACCCCCATCCCCGCCCTGCTCTCGCCCAAGCCTGCACTGGCACCTTCTCTCTCTCAAGTAAATACATCTTTTTTTTAAAGACTTCATTTATTTATTTGAGAGAGATAGAGAGCACATGAGAGAGAGAGAGAGAGAGAGAGAGAGAGGGAGGAGGAGAGAGAGAGAGAGAGAGAGAGAGGGAGGAGGAGAGAGAGAGAGAGAGGACAGAGGGGGAGAGAGGGAGAGAGGGGGAGGGAGGGAATGAGTGGGGGGAAGGAGGGAATGAGTTGGGGGAGGGGCAGGAAACGGAGCAGGAAACTCAGTAATACTGAGGCTGGACATGGGGCTTGATCCCAATCCCAGGACCCCAGGATCATGACCTGAGCCAAAGGCAGACGCCCAACTGACTGAGCCACCCAGGTGCCCCAATAAATAGACCTTAAAAAAAAAGTAAAACATGTCCTTCAACTGGGACTCTTGTCCCAGGGAGGTGCCCCCTCCCCTGGAGACGGCATGCCGTTGTGACCGCCTTCAGGAACAGATGGGGCCCAAGGATTCATGTGATGACTTAGGGGCTGGCTTTGCTGGGTCCCTCTGCTCACTCATGCAAGACATTTCCTGGCGGGTGGGGGGAGGGAGAGAGAGGAGGAGGAGGGAGAGGGAGGAAGGGGTGGAGGAGGGGGGGGAAGAGAGAGAAAGGAGAGAAGAGGAGGGCGGAGAAGGAAGGGGGAGGATAGGGAAGGAGAAAGAGAGGGTAAAGGGAGAGGGGTGGGGAGGGGCCAGGAGGGGCGGGGAGGTGGCAGGGGAGGGAACAGAGATTGGCCAGGACTAGGACAGTCCCAGCCCCGTCTTTGCTCCGGGCTCGGGCGTCTTGGGCGCAGAGCAGGCGTGCCGAGGGGCAGGGGGGCCGTCAGGGCCGGAGAGAGCGGCTCTGTGCCACCACCGTGGGGACGTCCCTGCCGGCCGCACACGCACACTATTTGCTGCGTGCGCTCCTCACTGTTCGGAGGGTCTAGGCGCGGCACAGGTCCCGGTCCCAGCGGCGGGCTGGCCCCTCCCCAGGGCTGCAGGCGCGTCCCGCTCTGGTCTCCGTGGGGACTCAGTCCTGCAGGACAGGCCGGCCCGGGGACCCCCACCTCACCTGTCCCCCTGCACACGCAGTCCCATCCCGTGGTACGGGTTCGGAGTGGGGGGCAGTTCGGCCCACAGGGAGGGTGTGAGGTCACGGAGCAGGGTCCCGTTGCGCTTGGAGACACAACCCAGCTCCTCACGCCCCGCCGCACCTCTGTCCGGGGCTGGTCCCCGCACCCAGGCCGTGTCCCCCAGGAGCTCCGCAGTCCCTCCCGGGCCCCGGCCGACCCCTCCTCCCCGCGGCCTCAGACCCCGGCCAGTGGGTCCTCGCAGCCACCCTCCATGGGGGCACAGAGATGTCCCCCAACTTAAAGAGAACCGAAGCGGAGCCACAGAGCTGGGTGTGTGAGGGTCTCTGCAGGGTCACTGGCAGCGGCCCCAGAGCACGAACACCGCGGCCGGGGGAGGGACGCCCGGGAGGGGGCGCACCCACCGCGGGTGGGGCCAGCGTGACGTGTCCACAGCAGGTGTGTTCCGGGATGGCACCAGACGCCTCACCAGGGGCTGGGGGAGGGGTGGGAGGGACTGCTTATGGGGGGGGTGGAAGGTTCTGGAATCGGAGAGCGTAGACAGATGCTGACCCCACGTGGGGTGTGCTCGCCCCCAGGGGAGGAGTCAGGGTGGCTCCAGGCCCCAGAGCTGGTGGGGGCACCCCTGCAGGTCCCCGGCTCGTGACCCCTGCCCTCGGGACCCCGCTGTGTGACTGGCACCTTGGGGAGTTGCAAAAAGCCAAGTTTCCGTGGGCCGTCAAGTCAGTGGCATGGGGACGACGTCCAACGGCTTCCAGAAGGAAGGGTGCTGCCGGCAGACCGGGACGCGCTGCTCTACGGTGGCCGCTTTGTTTCCAGCTGTGGGGGACGCAGATCTTTATCACCGCCCCACTGAGGGAACGCGACGGGAAGAGCGTCCCGTGAACACCGTGCCGGTGGAGAGACGGGCTCAGGGATGTCGGCCGAGGGCCGGGGAGGCGGGTGTGGGGGGGTGTCGTCCCAGGGCCAGAGAGGCGGGTCCGGGGGTGTCGTCCCGGGGCCGGGAGACAAGGCCCAGGCGACAGGCTCCTTCCTAACTGGTGCCTGGAGGAGCCCGGCCGGGCTGGGAGGCCGCAGAGCGGGGCGATTCTCTCCCCGCACCCCGCTCAGCCCAGTGCTCCTGGGGGCTATGGCGGCTACTCTGTGGTCTCGGGGTTTCCTTCCAGGGCCCCTTAAGTGTGGCGAATGGTGTCCCCCAGATTCACATCCGCCCCCACCTGAGACCGCGAGCTGATTTGGGAAAGTGTGGCTGCAGACGGAACCACGGGACCCCGAGAGGAGAGCGTCTGGCATACCCGGATGGGTCCCGGATCCGGGGCTGTGTCCAGAGAAAGGGGAGCAGGGGGAGCAGCCGCAGGAGTGTCTCCCTCAGAGAGGCCGGTGGGAGCCCCTGTGCGGCACGCACGAGGACCTCAAACCCCGGAACTGAGAGGACAGGCTCCTGTGCTTGGGGATGGCTGTCCAGGACACTGTCCCGCCTCCTACCGACCCCTGCACGCACCCTGCCCTGCTCAGTCGCAGTCGGAGCCGCCCTCCCTACATGAGCAGGGGTGGGGCCCTCTGCTTCACCCGTCGGGGGCGTCCCCAAGCCCTTGGGACACAGATCGCAGCTTCTCGCCTGGCCTGAGGGCCCCGCCCAGGCTCCCCGTCCCCACCCTCTCCCCTCGCCTGGCCAGAGCCCCCACCCTCTGCGACCTCGTCACTCAGGCACATTCCTACCTCAGGCCCTTTGCACCAGCGGCCCAGAGCCCCGCAGTGCCCCCACCCCCGACCGCGTTACCTCTAGCGGGTCACCGTCCCTGTGTCAGCTCCTCAGAGCTGCCCCCTCGCTCACCCTCTCTGCAGAGCTCCCCCTACGCCGACCTCACATGCTGTTTCTGATGGAAAGACGGCGTCGGTCGCCCAGCCAGCAAGTCCTGTGAAGGCCGAGCAGCTCGTGGAGATCTTCTGGTTTCTCGGACGACGGGGTGAACCGTTGGTTGTTGGGAGGCCTGCATCCTTCGCACCTTCTTTGGGCAGCAGCGCCCGGTGTCCCGGGGGGCTGGCCTGTCCCCACCAGCTTCGTCCACGCCCGCCTGGGGGCCGCGCCCCCCGAAAGCCTGGGCTGGAGCTTGAATCCTGACCGTTGGAAAAGCCCGAGAAGGGCCGCCGCTCATGGGCTCCGTGGGCTCGCACGCCTGCCCCTCCTCCGGCCCCAGGGAGCCCCCGCGGCTTGCAGGGCTGGGGTCCTCCGGGGGGGCTCCTTGCCGGAGGACCTGCTCCACCGGGCTTGACCCCGCGGGACTGATGATGCTGCCGGCGGGGGCGATCCGCAGACAGTGGGGCCCACTCTGCCCCCGCAGGTGATGCACGGGCCACGCGGGGCTCCGGCCCCCACCGCAGAGCATTCTGTTCCGCGCTCCTCGCGCGTCTACAACTGTCCTACGACGTTTATTAGGAAGACGCTACACGGGATGTTCGCGGTCAGATACGGAATCGCTCCAAGGCACGGCGCCCGAGAGGAAGCGGGCGGGTGATGCGGCCGTGGGGGGGCCGGGCAGCCAAGAGCCGGTCCGCCCATGTCCGGGGAAGGGGCGCGGGGAGGGTGCACCAGAGTGAACCGGTCGCTCACGCCAGCACCCCGGCGTCGCTGGAAAGCGCCCACTGGAGCCGCCTGGGTCGTTCCGGCCCTTCCCGCCGGCCCCACTCCATCGGGGGCCCTCCCAGCAGCTCCGGACTGGCTCTGGGAATGAGCGGGAGCACCGGGCGGACACGGGTCCCGGGGAGAACGCGCGCCCCGAGGCACGACGGCCGTGCTGCCCACAGGCGGGAGGAGATCCTGGAGAACAATTTTATTGGTCCATATTGAAGAGCCTTAAAATAATCCAGTAAAAATACTACAAATTCATTACGTGAGAATCTTTCTAAAGGGGAAAAGCTCTCGCCCCAATGCCGATGGCAGCGTCCTCCGTGGCGTCCGTGGAAACCGTCCCACATGGAGCAGCAGGGCGGTGTGTCGGGTGGGGGCGCCCAGACCGGGAGGGCAGGAGTGGTGTGCTTACCTCTCCCATCCCTCCTCTCCCACAGAGCATGGCAGCCTGGGGCTGGCACGCGGGCTCAGCGGTGGTGGTGCAGTGACGGATGCGTCCCCTGCGCAGAAACGCGCACCATGCCCCATGTCCCGGCACCCCCGCTGTGGCCACCCCGCATGTGGGGGCCAGCAGGGGACCTGGGAGGGGCCAGGAAGCCCGTGTGTGGGGCCCTCCGCACATCCCCTCGTGTGGCGGGCCCCCACACACAAACCCCACGGCACGTGCCTGTCTGGGTGGGCTCTCCGGGGGGCGCTGCTAGCGTCTGTGTGCAACTGGGGTAGCCCAGGCGCGCTCCCGGACGCCAGGTCAGACGGGGGCCAGCCGTGGGCACTGCTGGGGACACGGGGTCCACGCTGAGCCCGGGGCTCCTGCTGTGTCGGCCCCAGTGACTCTCTCCCCACCCACACTTCCAGCTCCTTCAAGGGCAAACGGCGCAGCTGAACCCGCCCATGTAAACAGCGCCCGCGAATGAGGAACGGGGGACAAAGCGGATTTGCCAGTGGCTCGCACAGGCCTGCCCCAGGCTGTGAGAAAAACGAACGGCTACCTATAAAAGCAATGTTTGCACATAAAAACCTGCAACCAAAAACAAAGAACAAATTGGAAAAAAACTATTTAAAAACAAACGGTGCGGAAAGGACTCCGCAGAACACTCAAGAGCGCTGGGACGCGGGAAGACGCTCGAGAGTAAGGGCCGGCCAAGGGACAGGGTCCGCTCGGCAGAAAATACAAACGATGTTTCTGTCCAAGAGAAGCTGCTCCATGTCACCCCTGCCCCTGACTAAGACATGACACAGCAGAGACAGCGTCCGAGGTCACAGCGCCCTGGGGAGGGGGTGCAGGGGCGCGGCCGGGTTGGGGAAGAGCCTTCTGGACGGCCGGTGTTCCCATCGAACACAAAGCCGTGACCGTCCTCGCAGTCAGGGACCCACTCTGGAAGTACAGCCGCCATCGGGCCGCAGGCGGAATCCCGGCGCGTTCTAATGGGGGACACCGGCAGGACTGGCGAGAGACGGGGCCGGGCTGGTCCCTGCGGGCCCCCGCGGTGCGTCTGGAAGGCACGGAGGACGGAGTGCAGAGCGCTGCGTAAGGCTGAGCGCTGCGTGTCCCGGCGCCGGCCAGCAGGCGCACACTTCTGCACAGACACCTGGTGGGGGCCCCCCGACCATCGGGGCAGAAGGAGCTCCGGGGAAGCAGGCGGAACCCACGGGGACTGGGTTGCAGGCCGGCAGGGCGACACTGTACTGGACCTCGGACCACTGCCGGGTCGGCAAGTCTCTACATTTGGTGTTTTGACTAGAAGCAGACCAGGAACGGTGTCTCCCGTGTGGCCTGGCCGGCTGGCGCCCACACTACCCAAGACCTGGGAGAGGCAGCAGGTCCGCGTTTTCCTGCCCGAGGGTGATGCCCGAGGGGGACGCCCGCGCCGCGCAGGGCTCGGGCGGAGACGCGCGGTCTCCAGGGGCCGCCTGCTCCTCCTGCTGCCGGGGCCGGGGGTGCCATCCACTCCTCGCCGCCAGGCCGCCACCTCCGCAGGGACGCGACGGGAGTCCCAGGGCAGGTGACAAATGCGGAAGACATACTCACAGGCCAAACAAGGAAGAAACCGCCCCACAGTCGCTAGCTAGAAAAGGTGTTTTCCTCCCATTTTATTTGATAATACATTTTCACAGAAACATGATATTATTTACAAATATACAGGTAAGAGACTGCTGGTCAAAAATCTTAAACTGAAAATGTCATCAAAAATTAATTTACAAAAACCCCCAACAGCCCAGGGCAGTCCCTGGGGGAGAACGTGGACGGCGCGGCACGGGTCTGGCGCGGAAGCGGCCTGGCTCTCCGGCCCCCGCAGCCCGGGCGCTGGGCCAGCACGACCCCGCGTCTCAGGAGGCGCTGGTCTGCATGTTCTTGGAAGCAGCGAGCATCGCCCTCACTTTGGCCATGAGATCCTGCACAGAGAGACGCACGGGGCCCCTGTGGCTTCCCGCTCAGAGCCGGCACGTGGGCCGCGGGTACGGGAGCGCCCCGTGAACCCGTGGGTCAGAAGGCCCTCCGGGGCTGGTCAGGGCCCCCCAGCGGGGGCGAGATGGGGGCGTCGAGGGAAAGCCAGCCCCCTGGAGAAAGGGGGGGCGCCGCTTACCTGAGTTATCTTGCTCTGCACGGAGGAGACAATTGCCGAGGAGATCTGGCCGTCTTTTTCCTGAGAGACTCCCCTAACGTGAACAGAGAGAGATCACAGACTTGAACCCCACACATACACACACACACACACACGTGTCGAATTGTTATCAGCTCCTCTAAAGATGTCAGCGTTATAAACACGTACTTTGCTCTCACGTTTCACGTTACAGACGCTTGAAGTTTTTTGTAAAATGCAGCCCCACTCAGAAAACCTTTTCCCGTGAACGCCCCATGATCCACGGGCAGTGACGAGCAGGACAGAAGAGGCAGAAGCCGGAGCCGCTGGGAGCTGGGAGCCGCGACCCCGCGGAGGGCGGGCGCTCCGGGCTGCGGGCACGACTGTGGCCTCCTTGCCCGCACCTGCAGAGCCGCGGCTCAGGTCCCGACCCACCTGTGGGAGTGGGCGCCGGCTCCCCACGAACCAGTTTCGGGGCTGCAACCCACACGGACGAAGGCAGCGGGAGCCTCACTCCCGGGAGCCTTGCTCCCGAACCACCGGCTCCGGAGCCCCTGCCTAGCTGTGGGGGGTGCGCAGCGGGGGGATCTGGCAGATGCTTCCTGACGGCCACGGGCAACGAGGACACGTACATCCGTGCCACCGGCAGGCTGCTCATGCGACAGTCAGCTGTGGGCTCTGATGTGCGATCCCTGACTCCTGTGGCCTGGGGTGAGTGCGGTGACTGGGGGGGTCCCGCTCACCGCCAACCCCCGTGCCTGCTGTCCCCAGGGTCACGCCGGGCTCTGCAGCCGGGGCCACGCCCACCCCCGGTGGCCCTTGTTGAGGACAAAGGCGCCATTGTTGGTGCTTCAGAGCAGCTGCCGTCACACTAAGGCACCATTTCCCAATCCTCTGGCCAGCACCTGGGGGGTCGGCCGGCCGGCCCCAGGACCGCCACTGAGAGGGCCGGCTGTGCGGGCCTCCCTCTGCCTAAAGCCGGGGCAGCGGGGCAGCTTCTGGCCCGGCGCTCCCGAGGCCTAAGCCCAGTTCCGAGCAGCTGCACGCGGGGCGCGTAGGGGGCGGGCAGGCCCAGGCCTGGCTCAGGGAGGGCTTACCTGGAGCGCTCCTGGCTGGAGCCCCGGCTCTCCACGGGAGAGATGCTGGCCGAGTGGGCCGTGTGCCGGCGTGTGGCCTGCTTGCTTGGGGAGGCCGACTGGGACCCGGCCTTGGACTCGGTCCGTGACCGTGAGCGCCTCTTCTTCTTCTTCTCGTGGGGGCTCCTGCAAGGAAAGTGGTTTCAGACAAAGACACAGCAGACTGGAGGAGGAGTTTCGAGTGTTTTCCAAGGGACAGCTGATGGGTTCGGCTAACTCATTTAAAAAGCTATGCACGTTTTATTTAGCTCACAACTGACAGATGCAGCAAAAGTCACACCCAGGGAAGGAAGGAGAGCCCCCCCGCCCTGTAAGAAGGAGGTCTGTCCCCCATTTCAAGAGGCCTATGGGGTTGGAAACATGGTCAGCACTTTATCTGCATTTAAAAAATCTAAGGAGGGTAAGCAAATGCCATTCTCGCTGCCTGTCTGTGTACGCAGGCACGACGAGAACTCCCAGCACGAGATGGGCCGCGTGCACCACAGCTCCTACTCCCTGACCCACGCGGCCTGGGACTGCGAGCCCGTCCCTGCTCGCCCAGCAGCTGCCTCTGCCCACGGCCCCCGTCAGGGCCATCCGTCGCTCGTCCCCTTGTGGAGCCTGGCCTGCTCCTTGTGCTCCAGCCTGCAAAGCTC
>CM052889.1:79319420-79358129 GCA_028534135.1 Potos flavus | reverse complement strand
TTTCTGATTGCTTTGAATAATCGGAATCTTTTGTTCCATACAAATTTTAAGATTATTTGCATTTTTCTATTCTCTTAATTTATTTCCTTGCTTCTACCTACTTTGGGTTTAATTTGTTCTTTTTCTAGCTTCTTAAGACAGAAGATTAGATCGCTATTTTTAGACCTTTCTTCTTCCCTGACACAAACATTTAAAGCTACTAACTTCCTTCTAGGCAAATGAGTACACAGATTTGGCTGTTACATTTTCACTGTCTATCGTTTAAAAATATTTTCTCCTTTCCGTTGTGATTTTCTCTTTGACCTACGGGTAATTTAAAAATGTATTAACTTCTCAATATTTGGGGACTTTCCGGATATCTTTTTATAGCTTTTTAGACTTGCTGCCACATGGTAAGAGAACATCCTCTGAGCCACCGGAGTCTCCGGGGACTTCCGGGGCCTTCCACAACAGCACAGGGGGGACGAGCTAGCATGTGGCTGTGCATGGTTTCCATATCCACACGGTCTGGTTGTCTGCCTGCCCCCAACTGTCTCAGTGTTGCTTCAAGTATTTTATTTATTTCTTCTTCTTATTTTATTTTATTTGTCAGAGAGAGAGAGAGCACGCACAAGCAGGGGGAGCAGCAGGCAGAGGAGGCAGTGGGAGAAGCAGGCTTTTCGCTGAGCAGGGAGCCTAATTAGGGACTCGATCCCAGGACCCTGAGATCATGACCTGAGCTGAAGGCAGACGCTTAACTAAGCTACCCAGGAGCCCCTTCTTACTTTCTTGAGAGAGAGCGCGCAGACACACGCGCGCATGAGTTGGGGAGGGGCAGGGGGAGAGAGAGAATCTTCAGCAGACTCCGTGCCCAGCACAGAGCCCGATGTGGGGCTCCATCTCACAACCCTGAGAGGTCAGGACCTGCCCCGAAGTCAGACACTCAGTGGGCTGCACCATCCTAGGCGCCCCTGCTGCGAGTATCTTAAAGTATCTTTTTTTTTTTTTCCAAAGATTTTATTTATTTATTTGACAGAGAAAGAGACAGGGAGGGAACACAAGCAGGGGGAGTGGGAGAGGGGGAAGCAGGCTTTCCGCTGAGCAAGGTGCCCGATGCAGGGCTCAATCCCGGGACCCTGGGATCATGACCTGAGCCGAAGGCAGCTGCTTAACGGCTGGACCATCCAGGTGCCCCATCTTAAAGCATCTTAAAGTGCTTCTGCTGGGGGCCCGCCGAGAGCCCCGTCCGCACGAGGCTGGACTTCCTCCGCAGCACCTCCCGTCGGGGTGGCCACCCTGCCCTTCTGCTCAGAGCACGGCACGCTCCTCTCTCCCCATCTTTCCATTTTAACCTACTTGTGTACTGAAAGCCTCCCTGTAAGCAACTTAGCATTCAGTTTTGTTTTAACGCGGTCTAAACCCTCTGCCTTGTCATTATTCTTTGTCTGCCCACATTTAACACATGCATTTGCAAAGGTTGTGCTGAGTCTACGATCCTCTTGTTTTCTGTTCTTCATTCACTCCCTTTCCTCTCCTTCCCCACTTTTCTGTTTTTTTGTTTTTTTTTTTAAGATTTTATTTATTTACCTGAGAGAGAGAGAATGAGCAGGGGGGAGGGGTGGGGGGAGAGGGAGAGGCAGACTCCCCGCGGAGCAAGGAGTCTGATGTGGGGCTCGATCCTGGGACCCTGGGATCATGACCTGAGCTGAAGGCAGCCGCTTAACCGACTGAGCCCCCCAGGAGCCCTCTACTTTCTCTTCAAGCAATTTTAAGGTTCTGCCTTATATCCTCTCTTGGCTTTTAGCTCCTTTTTCTTTGCAGTGGCTGCCGGAGGGAATGAAGACACGTCCAAGTCATGGAACGCACAGGCAAGGGCAGGGGAGCACGGGAGGGAAGGAGAGGTGGCCGGATGAAACACGCCGACCCTGCTGAGTCGAGCTGACACTTACAGGCATATGCGTGTTCCCTGTACTGTTTTCAACAGTAAGCATAAAACTATCTAATAAACTAAAAAAAATTTTGAAACAAGAAGTCAGTGAAAGGGGCACTCAGTGATCAGCTTGTAGAAATGATCCTTCAAGTCGGGGGCTGAACTGGCCACCCGCCGCCATGGGGACACAGCGCCCCCCAACCCCCCCCCCCGCTCCGCGTAGAAGGCTGCAGGGGAGCATGTGACCACTGGGCCAGGCTTGGACCCGCGACTGCACACATGCCCTCTCCCAGCCCCACTGGACCCAGCACAGCCTCGCGCCAGCGTCAGGTGCTTGGGGGAATCCTGCCCACTCAGGCAGTTAGTGCGGCTCTGCAGTTGGCTGAGCCTTCGCTCGCTCCGCACGACTCATTACAGCTCCAGCGATCACACGAGCTCTCACGATTCCTAATATAACTGCCACCTTCTCCCGAGACGGCTCCTTTAATGCAAAGGTTAATCTGAGGCCAAAGCAAGAGTGCTTCTATGGGGAGAGATCTTTTGTTACAGGAATTAATTTTAGACCCTGCCCTTTCATACAGCGGAGGTGACAATGAATTTCAAATGTTAAATAGTGACGAGTGCAGCGAGTACAATGTGCAGTGGGCCTGGAGCCCCATCACGCTGTCCCGGCCCAGGGCGGGCGCCTCGAGCGGGACCAGGGCCCCAGGCGCGAGCGCGCACTCGGTCTGCACAAGCCCGTCGATGAGCCCATGTGGGCTCTGCCGCCTGCAGCCCCCGTGCGACTCTGCTGCTTCCAGAGAAAAATCACACTTTGCCAGCGGGCAGAGCTGTCCCAGATCTCGCCAGACTGCAGGCCCGTTTCCCCGTTAGGAACGTCTTTCCAGAGCTGCGGTCGTGATGAGCCCCACTGCGAAGGGGCCCTGGAGGCTGCTCGGCCCACGTCCTCCGCAGACAGGCAGGGCCCGGGGACTGCTGGGGCCCTGACACCTGTCATTCGGGCGTGTCGTCTGGGAGGCTCGGGAACCCCGAGTGTCCCGATTCGCACACACGCGGCCGCAGTTATGAAACCCGAGCCAAGCTGCGCACAACCCCCCGCCTCCTCTGGGCACGTCTGTCACGGGGAGAACGAAGCTCCTCACCCAGCTCCCAGAGCCGGGGCCCGGGCGCACGCCCATGGAATGACACGAAAAACGAGAGCCCCTCCCTTTTGGGTAGAAAGGAAACAAAGAGGGATGAGAAGCTGTCAGGTGGCAGCCCCCACGCAGGACGATGCCCACGTAGCGCCCTGTGGCCGAGACTGAAACCCCCGCCGGCGGCCCCGTCCACCACCACGCTCCCAGCGGGCGTGCCCGCAGGCCCCAGATGGGCCCGGCCGGCCCACGAGGGCGGGGTGCCAGGACTTGTAGTGCAGTGCCTGGTGCTCCCCCTGGAGGAGCTGGGGGCACTGGCCGGCCGGGAATCGGAGGCCCGGGGGCCAGGCATCCTGGCCGAGAGGCCCCACCGTAGCGCACCCGGGAGCGGGTCTCGAGCGCTCCACAACCAGGACAGGTGTCAAGGGGCGGTGGGTGGAGCTCTGTCTGCCCTAGCCCCGCCCACAGCACCTGCTACCCGGGCAGCGGCAGGGACTCACTCGGGACTCGAGCTTCTCCTTTCCTTTCGCCTGTGTGTGTGGGTCCAGCAGGGTCGCTAGACTCGGGGGCTAGTGCTGGGACCTGCCCGAAGCCACTCACCCCAGGGACCCGGAGCGCCCTCTGCGGTCAGTTCCAGGAGTAGCAGAAGAGCTGCTAAGGGCAGAGCGCCGAGGGACGGCTCCCCCGCGTGTCCCCAGCCCTCCGGGTACCTGTTCGCTTTCCCTGCCAGCGCAGACCGTGTCTGTGGGCTCAGTTGCCTACCTGGACCGGGTCCGCTTCCTGCTGACGCCTGGGCTGTTACTCATCCGGTAGGCAGTGGGGACACTCCTTTCTTCCCTCCGTCTCTCGGGAGAGTGCGCTCTTCTCCGAGGGGACCGGGAGCGTGACCTGGGCAGAGGAAGAGAGGAGCTTCAGTCTGTGTGGCCGGCCGGCAATCACGTCTATGCAGAGGCAGTGGTCGGCCTCGTCTGGGTCTGTGGGTGCCCGACAGGGGCCCCCTCCCCGGCCTCACTCCTCCACCAACACAGACCTGCGTCCAGACGCAGAGACTCTGCTCCCAGTCCAGAATATAACCAGCGCACAGCACGCGCGAGGCTGGTCCACCCGGGCCGCCCCCCAGTGCCCCCCGATTCCAGGTCTGACAGGTGACTGACGGCTGACTCGGGCCTGCATTTAACTGCCCTCGACCACTTTCCGCTCACGGACATCTCGAATCAAAATTACACACGGAAAAGCGCGGACATTCAGGTGAGCTGTTTCTACTTGTTCTGAATACTGGCAACAGGAGGAAAGCAGACGAATCGGAGCCACTGGCTCGAAGCGTCTCTCGTTCACACCAATCGCATGGCCTCGCCCTGTGAACGATGGGCCGGCCGCGGCAGTTCCATTCAGGGCGTGCCGCCTCTCAGGGTAATTTACGTTTAGGAGATTCTCTGGATTAACACCATCCTCTAAGATATCTCATTCTTCCGCCTCAGGTTCCTGGAGAGACACTCGCTCCACCCACGCAGTGACCTGGTGCACTCATGGCGGCCAGTGCTCAGAGCACCAGCTCCAGACCCTCACCCGCCGGGGGGGCGAGGCCCTCCGAGGAGGGTCCCGTAATGACGGGTTTAGGGTTCTCCCTTCCTGTTTGTTCAGTGCAATTACTGTTTTAGGAAGACAGAGAGTAAGCAAAAATCTGGACAAAAAAGCAATTTCTTTTCATTCTGTTTCTATGACAACCCATTCAAAGATAATATAAAGAGCAGTTTGATTTTGCCATAAAAAATTCTACACTGAATCATCTTAATTACAATAAACCCCCCAAAAAGCACACACTGTTGTTCCAAACATCAGCTTATCCCGTTCCCCGCTCCTGCGTCACCCCTGAGACAGACGGGCCGTGAACGACCCTGTGTCACTCCCGAGACAGATGGGCCATGAACGACCCGGCTCCCGGTAAACCGTCGTTGGCTTCGTCTTCTCCAGCACCGCTGTGCTCTGGCTTACAAGACGGTGTGACGGGTTTTTTCCAAAACCTTTCCCAAGATTTAGGTAACAAATGACAAGGGTGAGGTCCATCAGACACCTCGACATTTTACTTGTTTCCCCTCCAAAGAGCTCTGGAGTCGACCCTGTCGGTGGAGGAGCTGCTGAGAGCGGCCACAGTCAGTGCTCCTGCTGGGTGGGCGGCCCTGCTGCGCTCCAGGCTCGGGGCCCCAGGGAGGCTGGGGCCTGCGATACGGAGGCACGCACTTTGCACTGAGAACTCGGGGCGCCGGTCGGGATGTGACCAGGGTCCCAGAGAGAGCTCTGTGTAATCAGACCTCTATACCCGTGGAACGCTTACACGGAGAACAACACACTCGATAATCAGGAAACGTGCATTCGTTTTTAGTGCCTGCAAATTCCTAACTCTGATAAGACACCACTTTGCAGTGACCGTTCGAGGTCTCTGAGGGCAGGTGGCTGTCCCCAGTAGATGTGGCATTGTCTGGGAAAGTAGCCCACTCAGTACTGCGGGCAGTAAACTCCGTCAGACGATACTTAGGTTTTATTTGAATGAAAGAAGCACTAATGCTTCTATTCTGTTAATTAGGTGGCTAATAGTGCTATCACAACAACGCGAGAAACAGGAGTTCCATTCTACAAGTAAATCATCTGTGTGATGTGACTCACTTTTTCGTGCACACTAACAATGGACTGCTTTCACATAAAGGCAAAATGAGCCTTTTCATCTAAATGACAGTGCTCTTTGCAAAAAGCTTCTTTCCTCCTGCGTTTAACCACTGGACACCCCCCTGCCCATCTCCTCCCTCCGCCCCTGCAGAGCAGCCCCTGGCGGCCGAGCGGCAGCAGGGTCCGGCGCTCACCGGCGCTCACCGGCCCCGGCAGCCAAGAGCCGCTGCAGGCGACCGGGCTCCACGGAGGCTGCTCCGAAGGGGCCAGCTGTCCCCGCAGCGTCCCTGCCCGCCCAGCTGTGGATGGAAACAGCCTGCAAGCGTCTGCTGGGTTAGGGTCCGCCCCACAGAATGGGGAGCCCCTGGCCCTCGCCCACACGCTAAGTGCTGAGCATTGCCTCTTGGGAATCCTATGCAGGATGAGATTATATGAATGACCATCATTATCCCAATTTTGCCGGCTTAAGCTGTTTTCAAATGTTAACGATGACTTAGAAAACGTCATTCTAATCCCCAGCTCCTCCCCAAGCAGAAGTCCCGAGGGAACTGGGGACTGTGTGGACCCTGCCCCCAATACTGTAAACCGGGGGACACAGTTCTACCTGGAACCTGCCCCCATCCGGCCACCCCTTACACACCGACGAGCCGCTGGAACAAACGCCAAAGGTGATCTTCTCCAATGTTCTTAAAGTAAACTTCATTTCAAGCTTTAGAGTCTTACAAGATTTTAAAAACACCTAGCTATTAAAGCTCAATTTTCAGGTGATACACGAATGGCCTTAGTACTACTTCGTTCTGTTTATGGCAGAGAACCTGGTGAGACAGAAACGGAAAACACAGAGAGGGGCATCTGGACGGCTCAGTCGGCTGAGCCTCTGACTCTTGATTTTGGCTCAGGTCCTGATCTTAGGGGCGTGGGATTGAGCCCTGCATTGGGCTCTGTGCTGAGTGTGCAGTTTGCTTGAGCTTCTCTCCCTCTCCCACTGCCCCTCCCCACCTGCACATGCTCTCTCTCTGATAAATAAATAAATCCTAAAAAAAAACCAAACAGAAAAAAAGTCTTATACTTTAATTAACGTTGACTTAAACCACGCTAAGCACTGGGTGGTAATCGCCGTGCTTTCTAAGAAGCACCGTACCAACTTCTGAAACTAAAGACTCTTCTCTGACCCGTCGCCTCTAGAGACCCAGGGTCACCTACACCTTGGACAAATGGGTACTCAGACGGCAGACACGTGAGTGCCACATCTTCACCCAGAGATCACATCTGCTGGGAAAGGGCCTTGTAACCCTTTTTTTTTTTTTTTTTAAGATTTATTTACTTATTTGAGAGAGACAGAGAGAATGAGAGAGAGAGAGAGCAGGAGGGGGGGAGGGTCAGAGGGAGAAGCAGACCCCCTGCTGAGCAAGAAGCCCGATGTGGGACTCGATCCTGGGACTCCAGGATCATGACCTGAGCCGAAGGCAGTCGCTTAACCAACTGAGCTGCCCAGGCGCCCCTGACCCTAACTTTCTACGTGTCACAAAGCACTTCAGTAATTTAATATGTAAAAGCAAATACATGTCAACCACAGAACTCTACAAGTACAAATATTGACAAACGTGCCTTTTACTTGGAGTTCGCAGGAGTCTTTTTAAAATAATCAAGTTGTGTGTCAGGCCCAAGAAACAAGTCTAATAGGTCCTTTGGAGCCATTACTGTAAAGGGTAACGCTATCTGAAAAGACAGGTAAAAATGACGACACTGTCTTTAGCAACTTCAGGATGTGGATAAAAACGGAAGTATTTTTCACACATCCAGATTCAATTACTGAGAACGCCAACGTCTCCTTGTTTAAACGTGCCGCAGCGTAAACCCACCGGGGCCCCGGGACTCACCCGAGCCGGCAGAGCCGGGACCGAGGGAGCAGGGCCGACCACCCGGGGAAACACGCCGCACGCCCAGACCAGCCGACGAGCCCAGGCAGGACCCCCTGGCGGCCGGCAGGAGCCGCCAGCTCCTCTGCGCGCGGTCCTCGGGGCAGCTGGTCTCTCCTCTCAGCCCCGGGGCCCAAGCTCGGCGGGCTCTGGCTTCAAAAAGCATCGTTGTCACATAGGATTCCTCAAAGCAAAATATCATGGAATACTGAACACTTGGAGGGTTCGGTGTCACGATACAATTTTTATTACTGTATAACGAAACGCACTTCGCCTCACTATCCTGTGAACTGTCGAATCCGATACCAGAGGGTCTGGCTGTGTCGGTGAACCGAGAAGTCAGCCCACGCACCTACCATCAGCCGAAAGGATCTCGGAGACACTTAGCCACGGGGACTGAAACAGCTTGAGAGCCATGAAAAACTCAGCTCGCCTGACAGGTAATTGTAACTGTAGGTCAAATTAAGGTGAAGCTGGCAGGCTGCCATCGCAGAACTCAAACACAGAAAATTTTTAACTTAATTTTTTCTTGTAGCTCAAGGTTACACACCAAGGATTAGGATTTTGCTTCTCAGGGTGCCTGGGTGGCTCAGTGGGTTAAGCCTCTGCCTTCGGCTCAGGTCATGATCTCAGGGTCCTGGGATCGAGCCCCGCATCGGGCTCTGTGCTCAGCTCTGTGCTCAGCAGGAAGCCTGCTTCCCCCTCTCTCTCTGCCTGCCTCTCTGCCTACTTGTGATCTCTCTCTCTGTCAAATAAATAAATAAACTCTTTAAAAAAAAAAAAAAAAAAGAAACTCTCTCAAAAAAGAAACTTTACAACGTTTTGATATTTACATACAAATTCCTGGGAGCTTCTAAAAATTGAAATTCTATCAACAAAGTTGTTCATAGTTGTTCAAAGTTGTTCAGCCAAGTGTGCGGGCGTGTGCACATGTGTGTCTGTGTGGTGTGTGTGTGTCACGATGGAACTTCTACGCAAGGATTCGAATTGCACACAGCCAAGGAGCAAGTGCATTTACGTGGAGGAAATCCGATCCCACTGCTGACAAGCCAGCATGAATACTTGTCCGGCCTTGGAGGTCTGGCGCGGGTAAGAACAGGGACCTGTGCCGAGAGGCGGACGCGTCTGAAGCGGAGGAAGCGCCGGGCCCCCGTGCCTCCCCAGGGAAGGGAGAGCGCGCAGCAACCGCAAAGGACAAAGCGGCCCCAGGAGGCCGAGTGCTGTGCCGGAGAGAAGCCAGCAGACCCCACTCGGCACGGTAACAGGCCACAAGGCACGATGCCGGTTGGAAGCCAGAGGTCTCCAACCTCCTGCAAGCCGGTCCCTTGAAACAGAGCTGCTTCACCGAGCACTGAATCCCGTGACCCTTCGAGGGCCGTGGGTGCACCTGTGGCCTGAAGTCTTCACCTGCTCTCCCAAACCCGGAGGTCAAACCCTTACGGTCAAACCCTCAGAGGGCAAACGGACGGAGCGAAGAGACGGGCGCCGTGCGCGTGGACGCCGTGTAGGAGCCTTGCCGAGGCCCCGTCACAGCACGCACACGGGCAAGAGGAATTAGCACAGGAAAGGCCACACAAAACGACACACCCCACCCCCTGAGTTTTACACACTGAACAAACCTGTTAAAATTTATATAATCTGTTCTTAAAAAACCTGACTGTAGCTGATGAGCTTTAGAACTCAAACTCCAAGACGACCTGCAACGATGTCACTGAGTTTGTAAGCCGGATCCGCAGAGGAGCTCTCAGGAGGCCTGTGCTCGTCCCTGCCGGCCCTGTGGCTCCGGGCATGGCGAGCCAGCGCCCACGGCAGCCCCGGCCACGGGCACCCCGTGTGCCCTGCACACCCACCTGGAACGCCGTGCCGTCCGGTAGGCACTGGGGAGACAGTGCTTCGCCTTCGAGTGGGACCTGGGCCTGGATTTGGACGACGAGTGGTACTTGGGGGAGCGCGACCTCGTGCGAGACCGCTTTTTGTGCTTTTTCTTCTTCCTCTCCTTCTCCTCTTCCCTCGGTGGGTCTTTACTTTTGCTGGAGGGCCCTTCTGGGGGCTTAATGTCTGAAGTGGGCAGAGGCCTGCCTCCAGCCAGGACCGCACAAGGCACAGAACTGGCTTCCTGCGGACAGAAGCAAATGTCGGGATGTTAAGAGGGAAAGTAGGACGTTGCCAAATGCACAGACATAAAATTTCAACGTTGGGGCCCTCATACATTTAATGCACCAACACCTCTCAGAAAGGACATCTTTTTCTGCACCTCTAAAACATCGCCCTGGTCTCCGGGGCAGTGGCAGACGCCAGGAGTATACGCGACAATTTCCCCAGATGGTGCTCGTTACTGCGGCCGGCGGCGCTCGACCTCATCAAGGGAACGTGGTAGCAAGGGCACCGTGTCAGGAAAAGAGCCGTGCTTGCTCCTTCATAAATAATTGTGACTTTCCACTGACCGAGAGATTCTCAAACCTCCAGCGTTGGGCTTTTATGAATCTCTACACCAATCTGAAAATAATTTTTAAAAGAAGACCTGATCTAAGAGGTTCCTCTCTGAGCTTCAGAACTCCATTAAGAGAAAAAGCCTTCCATCTTTCCTTCCTGTATCTGTGTGAGTTGATGGATGCTAACTAAATCCATTGTGGCCATCACTTCACATACGCCTGGGGATCACACAGCGGACCTCACACGCACGGTGCTGTGCGCCAGTCATGCCTCAGGAACCCCGGGCAAACACGGTTGGCACGGCAATCCTCACCCAGGCAACCCCGGGCCCCGGCCAGTCTGCACGTGCTGATCCAGCACAGTCCTGCACTCAACACACTGTCCAGCACAAAGCCCTTCATCCCCGCGAAACACACAGAGAGGGACGTGCTCCCTGAGTCCTCACGGCCGGAGGGCCCACAGGTGGACCAAGACGGGGGGAGCCTGTCCGCTGTGACCGTCATCCAGGGCAATGGCAGTTCTAGCAACTTCTTCTGAAGAGCCAAGTGTGCACGCTGCACGCCCAAGGCCCCACGCCATACCACTCTGGAACGACCACGACCTGCAAACCATGCAAACGACCCTCGAGGGCACTGGCTCCACGCAGTGCACCCACAGTGAAACAGCGCCCAGCCTTTTGAAATGAGGCAGTGATCCCACGTCCACGACTATCCATGTCGTAGTGCAAAATAAGCGAGTTCACAGAAACAAAACCAATCCAAACCCACCCAAACCCGAACCTGAACCCCATCTCCGGTGCTGCCTGCCCTTGCCCCCGAGAAAAGTCCTTAATTCGCTCTAACTGAACACCACACAGACCGTGAGACGCACCGCGTCTCTGCATTTGAGCACCGGGGGCCTCCGAGAACCGAGCTGGGACACTCCGGGAACAACGCGAGGCGGGTGCTGAGCCTGCGGGAGGGGTGCGCCTGTGGGGCAGGGCCCGCGGAATCCTGCAACCACTCCTGTCCTCCCCTTGGGTCCTTGTGGTCCATGTGGATAAGGCCCAGTGGAGAAGGGGACAGCGCTTCCCACTAAAGCCACACTCACCCCTCGGCCGTGTCCCCGCCAGCTGCCGTGGACGTTCACGGCGCTCTGTCCCGCCTGCCCTCCCCTGAGCAGAGGCCCAAGGGGGCACGGTGCGAGGAAGCAGGGCTGAGATGTTCAAGGATACCACGTCTTGCCCCCCAAGCGCCTGGTCCCAAGCGTCCCCCCTCCCCCGCAGTAACGCAGTGCGGGAGCGGCAGGAGGAGGGCAGAGACCTTGCGTGGCCCCCGTTCCGGCCCTCACTCCCCGGCCTCCCCGGCGGCAGCGCTGCAAGCTCGTCTCCGAGGTTCGGCCCGAGCTGGCTCAGGGCGCCCATCTCAACCCCAGACGGGGACCCACCTGCATTGTCCGGGAACAGCCACTTCAGCCCTGGCATAGATCAAGCCTTGTCCAGGAGCACAGACAGCACCCGGCCTCTGACCGAGTGCAGGAAGCCCTGAGGCGCCAGAGGCCAGAGGAGGGCAGCCGCCCGGCCCTGCGGCAGGCACAGCCCCGGTGAGCCGATAGGGAGAACTCCAAGGCTGCGCGGCAGGACCATCCGCTTGGGGCCGCTTTTAAAACTCCCAAGAAAGCAGGGACACAAGTTCTAAGAAAGGCAAGACCGAGGCTGGGGACAAAGCCAGCACCTGTCACGGGGTCCGGGGCCGAGTGAGTGGAGGGAGGACGCAGAGGGAGGACGGAGGGAGGACGGTGAGGGTCCCTCCTGAGACCGGGCCCGAGACTCCCAGGGAGTCCCGGAGGGACTCTCCCCTGTGACCAGCGGTCTGCTCTGGGACAAGTGCAGAGAAACCCAGGGCTGCCCTCTCCCTCGGACCACCCCTCAGTCCCTGAGGCACTCCGGGGGGGGCGCATGCGGCCCTCGGGCCATCGGGCACCCGGGAAAGGACTGCAGGCCAGCCCGAGACACGGAGGGTGCGCGGCGGCTCCCAGGCTGAGTTTCCATTTACACTTTTACTGCCAAACTGGGCACTCCCATCTCTGAACTTCGTACCGTTTCTCTGCCTTTATCGCAACCACGGCCCGTCGTCAGCGACACTTCACTGTGGCTCCATTCGCGAACACAGCTAATCAAACCGTTTTCAAAATAGAGCTTGTAATCAAGTCACGGGGTCTATTTATTCTAATAAAATAATTATCGTTCACAATTAAAGTGAAAATCATCGACTGTGGGGACCTTTCCCTAACTGACTTAGAGTGATTTGTTGCGATGACCTCGGCTTACAAGTACCAGGAAAATATTTAAAAATCTAGCACTTAGACTTGAGAACAACAAAGGGTAACGAATACCACCTGCCGGTCGCTGCTACCCAACCGCTAGTCCCAGGACGCGTCCCCCTCCCCCCACGCTGAGCCGCCCTGCACACTCGGGAGCCAGAGCCGTCCAGACCCGCCCACGGCCCAGTCCCCACGCCGGGGCAGGGGAAGGGCAGGCTTGGTCACAGCCGTCACGCAGGCTGCCCCCCCCGCCCCCCCCCCCCCCGTGAGCAGGGGCCGCACCGAAGGGCCGGCGGGGGGTGCGCTTCGGGAGCTCCAGGCACAGGCCCGAGGCTCTGGCCGCGTGAACACAAGGCCTCGCAGGGGTGCTCCCATCACTCACTAAGGGACAGGTGTGCATCACCGGCCTCTCCAGCTCCCCTGGAGGGACTCCTGCTCCACGGTGAGACAGGACAGGGAAATTCAAAGAACAGCGAGAGAAGTTTCTCAGGGACGCACAATAATGACTTCGGCCATAAAACTCTTTCAGGAAAATGTAAGCAAGATGTTCGGACAATGCAATGGACACCTGCGCCCCTACTTGTGCAAATCCTGCCTGTGTGGGCAGCGGCCCTTTCTGTCCCCTCGACCCATGAATTCCAGAGGACGCCCACTCTGCCTGAGCAGGGGACAGACCAGAACGTTCCACCTCCCCTGTGCCATGCTGAGGGAGAAGCACGCGCGCCTAGTCAAGCTGTCTGGGATTTAGGTCTGAGTGGGCGATGAAGTGACTCGGGGCTGAGGACGCAGCTGGCCAGGGGACGCTGTGCCTGGAGGTGAATCCTTGAGACATCTTTCTAGCCTCGAGTGGGCTGTACCACCCTCCCACTCAGAACAGGAGCCCCACTCTCTCCTGGTTTTGCTTAAGCCGTGCGGGGGCAGTGGGGGCAGCTTCTGACCCCGTGCAATCAAAGCCTGACTGGGACAGCAAGCCGGACTTTCGTACCGCCGAAAGTAAACTCGATCCCCAGCGAGCCGTTTGCGCCGCACTCTGCTGCAGCGACAGAAGCGGTCTGTGCCTGCGGCCCGTCCACGGCAGTTAGCTACTGGCCACGTGCGGCCAGTGTGACTAAGGGCCTGAATTCTGGATTTTATTTAACTTTTTAAAAACGTTTTCTCCATTTATTTGAAAGAGAGAGAGAGAGGCAGAGAAAGAGTGCGAGTGGGGGCAGGGGCAGAGGGAGCAGCAGACTCCCCCTGCACCCCCACCCCCAGCAGGGAGTCCAGCACAGGGCTGGGATGGGACCTGAGCTGCAGGCAGACGCTTCACTGCCTTCACCGCCTGAGCCACCCGGGTGCCCTGATTTGATCTTTATCAAATTAAATTTAAACGACCACGGGTGGCTAGTGGCTACCACATTGGACACTGCACACCTTGAAAACACTTCTGCACATAAATGCTATTTCTGGCTTAACCAGAGTCTCCACTGCCTCGCTAACTTGAATGGCACGTACCAGGAGCCTGGAAGGCAGACTGCCCGGCTCCACATGTCCCCAGTCCGGCGTCTGAAGGCGCCGGGCTGAGCCCTCTGTGCCCGCGATCAACGACAGATGATGGGAGAGGCCTGCGGGAGGCATGGCCATGGGTGTGCAAGCTGACCCGCACCAAACGAGCAGAGCTGCCTTCCTGGGCTACAATGTTAACATTCTGAATGGCAACCGTGAACAGAACACGAACCACCACGGAGAAGGGGAGGACATGCGCTGGTCTGAGTGGCACTGGGGAGAATGCAAGGAGGAACTCTGGGAAAACTTACTGCCCCCAGCTGAGGGACACTCGGAAATGACACTAGCTAGTCCTCTGATCACAACGAAGCGCTTGCCAACACATGAGCACAAATCCAACAACTATTACGTCCTGCTCTGGGGAAATGAACTGCTCAGAAGCAGACGAACACATACTGTAAACCGTCATCTCGTTTGTGAAGTAACACTACATCAACTATAAACGGGGGCTAATCACGCATACGTCCCAAGATTTACTGAGTCTGACATTGCAGACTCTGAAACACATTCTCCGAAACTGCGTGCTCAGGAGCGCCTGGGGGGCTCAGTTGGTGAAGCGTCTGCCTTTGGCTCAGGTCATGATCCCAAGCGTCCTAGGATCGAGCCCCACATTGGGCTTCCTGCTCAGGGGGGCCTGCTTCTCCCTCTGTCTGCCGCTCCCCCAGCTTGTGCGTGCACACTCTTTTTCTCTGTGTGTCAAATAAATAAAGTCTTCAAAAAAAAAAAAAAAAAAAACCTGCACGATCCAATCTCTGTTTCCCTCCCGCCAGTCACGTGGCCCCCCTCCGACAAGATCCGAAGGCCAGGAGCTGCGTGCCCACGCTCTTCTCTGCATGTTCTGCTGTGAGGGCGCCCCTGTCTCGCCCGGTCATTCACGTCCCCGCACAAGGCTCTCGCCGGCCCCCCCGCCCGACGCAGCGGCCAGCACACGGTCTGCCCGTGGAAACGCTCCTCCTCGTCAGCGTCCCTGACTCCGCCACCGCACCGTGCCTGCGCCTGCAGACCCCCGGGGTTGTGCCGATCGCTGCCGCCTCAGGCGGCGCCCACCTCCCTCACGTGTGCGTCTCTGGCCCCGGATGGCCCTCCCTACGCGGTCCCCTCTCGCATGACCAAGACTCCTCCGGCCCGGCCTAGATGCCATCTCCGCCTCCCGGAGGCCCAGGCACCACCACACGCTCATCTACTCAGCGGCCCTGCAGGACGATGCTGGGGACAGATGCGACCCTGTGGTCAGCGGGTAAGAAACAGGCTCCTCGTTCACCTTCCGAGGCGCGCTGGCGCTTTGAATACAACAGAGGCTCAACCAACATGTGCTGATTTTGTTCTCACCTCCCTGCATCTCTTGCTGGCCCCAGAAACTGGACAGGACCATTAACTTGAACAAACTGCTGGCATCTAAAGGGTGTTCTGAAATGGGCTGTTACCGGGCAAACGATCACGTGATAACGCAAAGGGGCTCGGATTTAAGACCGCTGGTTTCTCTTTGTTTTGAATCAAGAACACACCCCAAAACGAGACGTATATGTGAATTTCTGAGTATTTACGTACGTGCTTTTCTGTACCTTACAGACTGCTCGACAACATGCTGTCCCCACCTGTCTGCGGCGATAAACACGCTCCAAGACGTGGGGCTGTAACCAATCACGGAAGGCCCCCTCCTGACACGAAGGCCGGCGACGGGGTGGGGGGGGTGAGACACACACACACAGAGGGGCGTGTACTCCAGGCGGCCTCTGCGATAAGCGGAAAAGCGAGGGACCTGGGGAGGTGCACTGTGTCTAGCTATATGCTCTACGACTCAGCTTAAAAAACGCCATTGTGACAGGTGACACAAGCTGGTCCCAGAAGAACCAATACCCCGCCTCCACGAGGCCCCGAGAGCAGTCAGGCTGACAGAGACGGACGGCGCGGCGCCAGCGGCCCCCAGCCAGTGGCGCTTGGGACAGAGTTTCACTCAGGAAGGTGCCAAGGTCCTGGGGGTGGAGGGTGGGGACGGCGGCATGTGACAGGAGTGTGCTCAGTGCTGCTGAACAGTGTGCTCGGAAAAGGTTAAGATGACGACTCGTAGGTATGGTTACTTTACACAATAAAAACTACAATAAATAAGAAATTGGTATTTCCCTAGGAATTCTGAATCAGAAACCCACGGGAAGGGAAGCACGTGTCGTCCTCGGCCTCGCCCCTGCACGTCAACAGTCACGCACACGCACCGCTGGAACGGAAGTCGAAGCAGATGAGCTGCCGTAAAGCCCCCCCCCAGGTCTCGAGCCAGGCCCTCTGAGGGGTGCCCCTGGCTGCCCTGCGCATGGCGGCTCACACGGACCTGGGGACCGCTCGCCAGAGCGCCACACCCGGGCCGGCAGGGGCAGGTGCCAGCACCCGCGAGTAACGAGCGCACACAGCAGCCCACGAAGGCTGACCTGTCTCCAGAGGCTGCTTTAGACTAAAATACTTTCAAGTCGAATCTCACGACAGCTGACAACGTAAGTATTTTTGTTTCAGAGCAATTAAAGACGCTCGCTACCACCTCCCAGTACCATTACGTTTCTGCTGAAATGGTGTAAGAGCAACGATCTCCCCACGGGATCTGCGAGGGGACGACCCGGTGATGTAAACGACGGGAGCGACGATCTCCCCCACGGGGTCCGCGACAGCACGACCCGGTGATGTAAACAAGAAGCATCAACACTCACTTCTACGTATTAGATTCAGAACACACGCTCGAAAATAAAAAAGGTGAGAGACGCTGTCCATGGATGACAGGAAAAAAGCCCAAGTTGAAGCCCATCTCGTGTTTACAGGGGGTAATTCTGCTGCCGTGAGGCGGCGACACGGCAGACTGGAGAACACGGCGCACTAACGAGGAGTAATTGGGGCTGTGACCGCGTTTTCACTTGAGCCCAGCACTGTCAGGAAATACAGCTGTGACCACGTAACATCGGTGGCTCCCCCAGCCCCACACGCCGATGTCCATGAACCACGCCATATACTCCACGCACACACGGCAGAACACCACGGGACGCGCACACAGCCCACTCCGAGCCCCCCGCCGGGAGCCGCCCCTGTCCCGGTGCAGGCGCGTCGGCCTCTGTCCCTCCCCGGGCGAGCCCCAGACCGACTCCTGATGGGAAACAGTGGGCTCGGCCGGCAGCAGGAGGCGGGAGCCCGGAACTCAGAGCGACACTTTCCTTGGAAAACAAATACACCCAGCGGCTGCGTGCAGCTCAAGCCCGTTGTGAGTCACGGCCCAAGACTCTCAGACATCCGTGTGATCAAGAGCACAGGGCACCTTCTCTGTCACCGGGAAAGGCCACTCCAAGACAGGCTGGGGACAGTGGAGAAGCCCCCTCCCGAGCCCGGGGGAGGGGAGGAAACGTGCAGAGGGCCTGTCACGGCCGTGACCACGTGACTTTTCTCTCGAATTCTCGTCCTGGTGCTGACCTGGACCCGAGCAGTCAGTGCTCTGGCCGAGTGTGTCCCCAGGCGGACACGCACCCCTCCCAGGAAAGCCTCCTGGCGGCCTCTCGAGCTCGCGGGAGTGACGGTCCCTGGCCGGGGTGAGAGGTCCGAGTCTCTGAGACGGCGCCGGCCCCTGCCGCGGGCACTCTGACGGGAGCTTGGCCACACTCTCCCAGGCCCCCTCGGGGCGGGACACCCACACTCCCCCGCTTGCACCCGGAATGCCGAAGCCAACTTTAACTAACCTCCACACTGAAAGGGCTTTCCTCAACTTTCCCGACTTCTGCTTCTGGCAGAGGATTTTTTAAGGTTTGTAAAAATAAAGCTGCTTTCCTTTTACGTTCTGCTTGAAGTTGTTTCTCCTTCGATTCCTTAGACGCCTGGGCCAGCTTCTCTCTGGCAGCAGCTGCGAGTCGGTCCTCCAGCTTTTGCTTTGCTTAAGGAATAAACACAGAAGAAAGCGATGTTTAGAACACGTGGTATATTAGAAACACCTTGCTATCTTAATTCTCACGGGCAGTGAAAGGGTCACGGAATACAATGCAGTTGTTCTAAAAGAGTAACATGACCCAAATATCAGGATAGACAAATCAGGCAAATTGAATTTCGAGAGAATTGGTTCAAAATGCTTATTATTAGTACTCCTGATATTTCACCTTCAGAATCAAAGCCAGAGGTTGACGGGATTGCACAGCAGGGAGAGCGGGGCTACGGGAACCCCAGCCAGAGGTGCCGTGCCACACAGGTTACTCCCAACGACCCGACTTGGTTTCCGGCAGTCGGTGCGGATTCGGACTCACGTGCACAGAGCCGAGCCTGCCGAGGGAGGGCGGCTGCGCACAAGGCCAGGTCTGAGTAAGGCATCCTTCTACCAACGCGGCCTCATCCGTGCGTGCGTAGACGGAAAAAGCCGCGTACAAACCCGGGGGGAAGAGGCAGCAGCTAACGGCAGCGTTCCTGAACTACTTGAGCGCAGGACACCACGTGCTCTGGGGGAGGGGGAGACTGTGGGGCGCCCGCACCAACACCACTGGTGGTCCTGGGCAGCGGGCGGCCTGGCCGGGACCCAGCCGGGGCCTGCGTCACCCTGAGGGGTCTGACGGCCGTGGGGCAGACGGCCTCACGGAAGGGCATCTCCTCATCGGGTCCAGGACCCGAGCCGGGAATGCAGGCCGAGCATCCGCCCCAGGGCTACGGTCAGAGCGCAGAGGCCCCCCGCCCCCCACCACAGCACTCTGGGCAGACTCTGGAAACAAGGGGCCGGGGGCACTGCGTCTGATGCTTAGTGAAGAGCAGCGCCCATCGCTCTGAGAACGTTCCGCGTGCACAACACCCCCACCGAGCCCCCGCGGTTCCGGTGTCCAGAGGCTGGAGGTCCCAGTTCGAAGTCTCTGTCCTGTGGGCTTATTAGTAGGTTAATCTTGTGTTTACATACTTTTTCTTTCAAGAAGGTGAAAACATATGGACAAACCTTGCTTCGCTTCTAGCTCCTCCTGGGTCAGCTGAGGCCGCTTCTCCTCAACCACTACACAGGGCGGGGTAACTGCCGGGTTAGTGTTTGTAGTGCTACTAGAACTTTCTTGGCCTTCTTTGCCTTCTTCATCATCATCACTGTCATCATCTAGCTTAACACGATTTTTTTCCAGGGGAAGTAGATCATTTTCTTTGGCCTTGATTGCAAAGCTTATTGGAGCAAATGAAGCTATTGAGAAAAGTGAAAATGGTGATACATTTTTAGGGTATCTGGAAGCACCGAGCAGAAACCCACAGGGGCCCCACCATCCACATGTGCACCGGCTGACAGGGTAACGTCCGAGTGGAGCCACATCTTACGCGGAAGGATGTTCTAGGGGCAGCGGGCAGCACCTGTGCGGTCAGAGGGGGCCGCTGAAATGCATGCTGCACGCGGGGAGGCTGGGCTGGCTGGCAGGGGGACCCCATGCACGCCTCGCCAGGGACGCAGGCGCTGAGGGTGAGTCAAGGGTCAATTCCCCTATGGGGTTTTCCTTCCTTTTCCGGCTCAGCATACGGCTGACTCTGCACAGGTCAAATAGGCATACGGTGCGACTCCACTGTGAAAAGATATTTCTTTATTTTCTTTTTTTAAGGTTTTATTTATTTATTTGACACAGAGAGAGAGATCACAAGTAGGCAGAGAAGCAGGCAGAGAGAGAGGGGGAAGCAGGCTCCCTGTGGAGCAGAGAGCCCGACACGGGGCTCGATCCCGGGACTCTGAGATCATGACCTGAGCCGAAGGCAGAGGCTTCAACCCACTGAGCCACCCAGGCGCGCCTAAGAGGTATTTCTAAAAAATCCCAACTCTATAAAGCAGCCTCTTCTTACAACGCAAAAGTTACTGGACCCGGCCCCTCATGTGGCAGACGCTTTCACACACCCCTACATGGGAGGCGTGATGTCGGACTACTCTATGGCTGTCGCAAAATTATAAGTGGTTCCACGTTCTCCCCGAGAATATCCGGAAATTTTAGTAAGAGAAGTACAAAGGCTCAAAAGGAAATAATCTTCTTTTCCGTACCCCCCACCCGCTTGCTCACGCCCTCGCGAGCCCCTTGCTCCTTCAGGCACTGCGGTACAGAGGTGGTTCTGAACGACACCTGACTGACTGTATTAAGCTATTTCATTTTTAGAACCATGAATTACTACTTAACGAAGGACATTCAAGTAAACCACAGCGAAGGGCAATTTTAAAGTGCAGCGCACAGCAGCTCTGAGAACACAGGAAGAGGGTCTGGGAAGGTATGCGCATCACGGCGCGCTGCTTCTGGACGCGCTTGAAATTTTCCATTAAGAAAACCGGCAGGCTCCAGAAGGGGTGTGTCTGGGTGACCCCACGCGGAGAGGGTGGCCCAGCTGGCCCCCGAGGGACCCACCATCCGCACTCCGCGGCTCCACACCATACAAGCCTTGCAGCGCGTACCTACCCCAGATCCCTGCATCGTAACCACCTTCTGTCCACAAGCACCTCAGGCGAGAGCACCGCCACACGCTAAGTGCTGGTTTCCCAGAAACGGAAAATCCACGGCGCACCGCCTGTCCCTGTGCACGACAAACCCCACACACCGGGCCACACAGGGGCCACCAACATTAACCGCTGGACTGTCACACAGTCCCATCTTCTGCGGACACGCTAAATCTTGCATGGGTGAGATGCCACGATGTCGGGGACTCGGGTGGGCGGCGGGGGGAGTGGGGTGCTGTGCTCATCACAGCACGCTGTGTTTGTACACCCTGACATTTTCTGTGAGAAAAAAGTTTAATATTAACCCTTTACCACCTATAGTAATACGATCTCCTTAACAAACATACAGTCAACAGAACTTAAAATGCAAAAAAAATTCATTTAAATTTTTTTTGTTTTTTTTTTTAAAGATTTTCTTTATTTATTTGACACACACAGAGAGAGAGAGCGCAAGTAGGCAGAGAGAGAGGGGGAAGCAGGCTCCCCGCTGAGCAGAGAGCCCGATGTGGGGCTCGATCCCAGGACCCTGAGATCATGACCTGAGCCGAAGGCAGAGGCTTTAACCCACTGAGCCACCCGGGCGCCCCTAAATGTTAATACTGCTCACGGACTTGGGGCTCCAGTTCTGTATCTCAAGATCACTTTAATGATTCTCAAACCATCTCTTCCTGCAAACTGAAAAACCAACCATCGACAAATGTCATATTTTACAACAGATGCTTCTGGAACACTATGCTGACACCACACTTGTATGGACCCTTGGCGTGTATGCGTGTGAAACGCACGGCCAAAGAGCCCCGTTCCTGACGCAGATGCTAAAGCGACTTAATCACAGAATGGAGCGACATGATAGCCCTCGGGCCTCCCCGCACTAACGTGCAGCCCCGCCAGTGAGCCACCCAGGCGCCCCTTCACGTTTTTATTTTTAAAAATATTTTATTTTAGGGGCGCCTGGGTGGCTCAGTGGGTTAAAGCCTCTGCCTTCGGCTCAGGTCATGATCTCAGGGTCCTGGGATCGAGCCCTCCATCGGGCTCTCTGCTCAGCGGGGAGCCTGCTTCCCCCTCCCTCTCTGCCTGCCTCTCTGCCTACTTGTGATCTCTCTCTCTGTCAAATAAATAAATAATCTTAAAAAAATATATTTTATTTTAGAGAGTGTGTGCAGAAGCAGCGGGAGGAGCGGAGGCAGAGGGACGAGCAGACTGTGCCCGCAGTGCAGAGCCCGCCGCAGGGCTGCATCCCAGGACCAAGATCATGACCTGAGCTGAAATCGAGTTGGCGACTGCACCAACCAGGTGCCCCTTTATGATTTTTATTTTACATTTAAGCACACAATCTGCCAGGAACTATTGTCAGACGTGAAGGAGAAGTCGTATTTACTTGTTCTCCGTACTGGGCCGGACTTGCCGTCATCAGTTACTGTCGCGCTGAAGCCGCCGCACCATCCACACCGCAGGCCACGCCAGTGCTGGCCGGGGATCCGAGGCCGCAGAAACAGGCCGGCGGCTCGTGGGCTCCCACCCGGGGCGGCGCCTGCGGACTGCTGCCAGGCCCTGGCCCAGGCCCCCCTGCACTCCCACTCCTTGGGTGGCCAGGATCCTCTTTCCTGCGGAAGCAAACTTGACCTGACCCGGTCCCACCAGCCTCCTGTGTGCTGGGACTTCACGGACCGTGCATGTCCCCGAAATTCTTCCAGACCTGTGCGTCCATCACTCGGCTTCTTCTGGACACGGTATGAGTGATTTACACTTCCCTGGACCATTTGTTGAGCTGTTTTCAAATTCATTCAAATTTAGGGTTATGTGTAGGATTCCTGTGCACCTCGAAAATGTGTTTTCTGCACCCGCTGTCTGCTGTGTATCTGCCGGCAAAACAACACGCTCCACCGGCCCTTTCCTACATCTTCGCTGGCTCCTGCTCTGACACGCATCGCTCCCCTTCTCCTGCTTTCCTCAGATGCGTTTCATGCTTGCTTTCTAGGTTCTTTTTTTTTTTTTTTAAGATTCTACTTATTTGTCAGAGCGAGCACACGAACGGGTAAGGGCAGACAGAGAAGGAGAAGCAGGCTCCCTGCTGAGCAGAGAGCCCGACGTGGGGCTCGATCCCAGGACCCTGAGATCATGACCTGAGCCGAAGGCAGAGGCTTCACTGACTGAGCACCCCAGTTTCTCTAGGTTCTTGAGCAGAACGCTTGTCACAGATTTTCTTTACCAACATAAGCATACCTATGTAAATTTTTGTTTGACATTTTTGCTGTATTTGATAATTTTTTTAATTTATCTTTTTTTAAAGATTGTATTTATTTATCTGACAGAGAGAGAGCACAAGCAGGGGGAGTGGGAAAGGGAGAAGCAGATTCTTCGCTGAGCAGGAAGCCCGATGTGGGGCTCAATCCCAAGACCCCGGGATCATGACCTGAGCCAAAGGCAGACACCCTACCGACTGAGCCACCCAGGCGCCCCTGCATTTGATAATTTTTTGATAAGAAATATTCTCATCGGGGGCGCCCGGCAGGCTCAGTGGAGTATGTGACTCTTGATCTCTGGCTCATGAGTTCAAGCCCCACTTTGGGTGTAAAGATGACTTAAAAATATCTTTAAAAAAGAAGAAAAAGAAGAAACATTCTCATTGGCAGCACCGTCCCTGACTCACGACTCTGGAGAGCTGATGCCTCTGTGAGTGTCTCTGCACTCAGAGCAGCCACGAGACTTTCCGTTCAGAATTCCAGACACACCTTAATTATCGGCACTTATGGCTGCACATGTGGGTCTGATGGGCCAATCGCCTTTTCTCCGCCCGGGGGACAACCTGCCCCTTTCTCCCTCTGGATGCTTCTCTGAAACCTCCGTCTCCTCCCCCATTGGTCTGAGAACACCCTGCAGCCCGTCTTCGCAGCCGCTGTGGTTCCCAGGCCGCCCCTGCAGATGTGAGGCTACCGGCGGCGCCAGGCCCTGGCGCTCAGTCCCGCTGCCTCCCTGGCACCCACGTGCTCTGCGGCTCCACACCGGCTGTCCCAGGTGCGGGTCGTGTGGTTGTGGCGGTGCGAAGGCAGCCCTGGCGGAGGGGCAAGCCCGCTGCTGCCCCGTTCCCGGCTGCTCCGGCCTCTCCCCACCCACTCTCTGGTCAGCAGAGGCTGCCCGGCCCGGCCCAGGCGTCACCACCACCACCACCACCGAGTCCCAAAGCGTCCTTCTCTTCTCTATGAACTGAATTCCAGGTGGGCTGGCCAGTAAATACCTTCCCCCACTTCTGAGACAAGAACTGATTTTATTCTCTATTACGTTCCTTTGTTATTTCAATGAGAGTCTGCAGGTGGTCGGGAAGGGTGAGCACTTCAACAGATGTGCTTAGGTAATTCCTGCAATGGGAGGCTCAAAGATACTGAGTTTCCCCGGGTCAGTCATCCACTTGGGCCGGGCTGGTACTCCACATCACTCCCTACCCAACAAGGCAGCCTGATGCAGAGCACCGGCCTTCCTGCAGTGCCTGGGACCCTCTGCCCCAGCGGCTCGCCCCCTCGCCCCACCCGCCTTCTGCAGCTCTGTATCCCGCACCAGCCCCACCAACACCCGCCGGTGATTCCCTGCTGGGTGTCCTCACAGTCACCCACCTCGCAGTCACTCCTCTGATGAGGCACCTGAGACGACCAAAGCCCTAGAGCCCCACGAGTTGGCTGTGGCTGCCTTGCAGGCTGCTCCCCCAGGAACCCCGGCACTGTGACCATGCCTCCTGTGTGCGCCTGCCCGCAGCTCCGGCCGCGCGGCCTCTGCCGGGGATCGCAGCCCGTCTTGGGGTGCCTGGTACTCCGCAGTCTCTCGTCCCAGCCAGGTGGGACTCGCTGCAGCCTCCTACGTTTGACCCAAACGGACCCCTCTGCTAATGCACGCGTGCAGCTTCCCCAACCCCTTTCCAGTACATTGGCTCTTTCTGTGTAAGCCTGTCCGAGCAGGTGAAAAACTCCTGAGAACATAAAAGGTGACAAAGCGGAGGGAGTGGAGGAGTGCCCGGGAGAGGGCCTCAGGACACAGAGACGACTGCTCTCACTGGTGCCAGAGTCTGCACGTGAGTGTGGCTGCAGGAGTCCGAGGAGGAAGCAAACATCGGGAAATGTGCTGACCGTTTCCATTAAACTTGCCAGAACAGACCTCGGGACAAAGCTACACCTCCGCTGAGCTCACATCCAGATGGCCCACACCCCAAATGAGGAAAGTGCTACGAGGCGGGGGAGCCCTGTGCCAGCAACCTCCCAGTGGCGCCCCCTCCGGACCTGACCTCTCGTCTGCGAGGGCGGGACTGGCAGTGACCTACCTTTGACCAGCTTCCCGTCCGCCACTGTCTTACTGGATGACGCCTCCTTCTTCCCCGTGGGGCCGCCTCTTCCTGCCTCGGCCGAGTCTTCGCACACACCCTCCTCGCCGCCATCACTCGGCTTTTCGGGAGCAGATTCTGCAGGAGCCTCTTCTGGTGCTGACGCGGCCTAGAGATTAAACATGGCGATCAATGGAGCCGACAGAGACGCCCGGGGTTTGTCACAGACAGACAGACTCCATTCTGAAACTCAGACGTGCCACCTTCTGCTCCAACACAACAGAGAAGGGAGCGCGAGGAGGTTTTCCCTCTGGAAGGACAGACTGCCTCTTAGAGCGTTAATGCCGTCTTGGGGGCTGACGTGCACTGCCTCTTCCTTGGAGACAGGTGCCCGAGAAGTTTCAGACACCAGATCATGCGCGTCGGCTGCACACAAGTTGTTTTTATTCAGTCTGAGCAATTACAGATAAAAGTCTGAAAAAAGCCGCTGATAAAAAGCAAAACCTACATCAGCTACCGAAATCGGTTTGAACAAAACATCAGGGCACCCATGGAACCGGGGAAGGGGAGCAGGAGAGAGCACTAGAAGGACAAGGGGAGCAGCACCCAGAGGGCCTCAGGGTCCCTCGGGGGGACGCTGCAGCGCGGCCGGCCACCCCCCAGGATAAAGGCCCACCACGGACAGCGCTGTGCAGCGTCAGCAGCGGCAGGAGCCCACATGCTTACATGTCCCATTCGGATGGATCGCTTAATGCAAAACAAATACGGAACATGGCCTCCAGCAAGAGCTGTTAAAAATAATAGCCAACCAAAACATCGAACTCTTCAAGAGACAGTACTCTTGGTTTAGAACTCGTTGATCATCAATGGACCGTGCATGGGGGTCAAAGTTTTCAAGGAATCCCAAACACAGGTTTCCACTCTAAGAGGCAGGAAAAGTTAACAGACTGCATATCCTGAGCGTGACCCTTCAAGACAGAGTATGACCAGCGAACCCTTTGCTACATCCTGAGAATAAGTACAAAGTATTCCTGCATCTGTACGTCAGCCGACACAGAGGCTTCCGGCCTCCCCAGCCCCCGGAGATGGGAACCTGCGCGCCCCCGGCCTCCCCAGCCCCTGCAAACAGGGACCTGCGCGCCCCCGGCCTCCCCGGGCTGGGGAGACGGGAACCTGCGCGCCCCCGGCCTCCCCGGCCCCCGCAGACAGGAACCTGCGCGCCCCCGGCCTCCCCGGCCCCCGCAGACAGGAACCTGCGCGCCTCCGGCCTCCCCGGCCCCCGCAGACAGGAACCTGTGCGCCCCTGGCCTCCCTGGCCCCCGCAGACATGAACCTGCGCGCCCCCGGCCTCCCCGGCCCCTGCAGACAGGAACCTGCGCGTCCTCGGCCTCCCCGGCCCCTGCAGACGGGTACCTGTGAGCCGTCGCCCCCTTCCTTCTGGAGGAAGAACTGCTTCTTGAATTCATAGTAGGCGTTATACTGGTGCCACGGCTGCAGGAACTCGAACCTAGGAGCAGAGAGGAGGATGAGTCAGCTACGCAGACACACCGGGCTCCTACTGACCGCTCGCTGCGAGCAGACACTGTCCCGCATGCTCTCCAACGACTAACTCGAGCCAGTTACGGCAACAGCCTGCTCAGGACGGCTGGATCCCACCCACTTTTTGGACAAGGGAGACCGAGACACAGATCGTTATCTGATTAAATGGCACACTCTTTCCCTGGTTTTTTGTTTTTTGTTTCTTTATAAACACTATCTTTTTCAAACTTGTATTATGCTACCTGGCGTATGTATTTTTCAGTTTTTATTTTCCTTCACTTGGTTAACGTACGTGTGATATTCGTCTCTGGCGCACAGCACAGTGACTGAATACTACCACGGCCACCCGGTGCTCATCGCGACAGGTGCCCTCCTTCCTCCCCAGCACCTACTGCACCAGCCCCCCACCCCCAAATGGCAGATTCTTGAAAAGCAGGCACTCCAGCCCTGTTTTAGGTAGTTTCAACATCCGTACTTAAAACAAAAAACCCACAACATAACCGTAAGTAATTCAGCAAGATAATTATAAGATGCATTTATGTAAACACACGAGGCTTCAAACGTTAAAGAAAGGAACCACGTAGCTAAACTAAAAACAAGCTAAGTGAAACGCAACACGTGCATATCCACCCCTCCACACTCCGTCCTCACCTGTGGTCGTTCTTGGCACGAACGCTGGTCTCAAACTTGAGGCCATTGCGAGCCACGTACTCTGCCAGCTTGTCGATCACAGGCTGAATGTCGGGGGGTGGGGGGATGATGGCCGCCACGGGAGCAAGTGCACTGCAGAGAGGAGCTTCGTCACACTCGCGGTGCAGGGACCCCCGAGACCACCGGCTGGTGAACCAGCGCGGCGTGGAGGGGCTCTCAGCGTCCCAGGACACACACACACACACACACGGAGGCTCTGAGCACAACTTCAACCACAAAGTCAGTTCCTTGAAAACTAACCAAAATATCATTGCCAGTAGTAAAAATGGGGTTTTATGTAAAATAAGACTTAAAACCACGAAAACAGGTTCATTTTTGCCCCTAGTTTTCCTCTAGTGATAAGCCAACTCTTGGGAGCAACCAAGAATAAATCATGCACGGAGTCTTTTTCACATTAAAACAGAGGACGTGCACTTCAACACGGCGTTTTGTGCCCCTTTCTCGGCACAGTCAGAAGGGAGGTCACTCTGGAGAAACACCCGAGTGTTCTGTCCGAGTTCAAGCACAGGCCCCCAGGGCCCCTGACACAGCTCCCACAGTGCGCTCCCCCACTCTGCAGACCCGGACGCTGGCATAAGACAGGCTGGGGCCCAGTCCCTGCTCCACTGTCACTTTTGTTCTATGCTCAGCTGGTCCAGCAGCCAGCCCCCATCTGCCTACGGCTTTTGGGAGTCACTTCCATCAACTTTATAAAATCCAGCATTTCTTGCAAATAACTGCAGCTTCGCTTCCCCGACTTTATGAAGTACTGCCCAACTGAGATGTTAACACACCAGAAAGCCCAGCCGCGGGGGGTCAGGGCGGCGTGGGTGCTAAGGACGCAGAAGTTATGGGGGGTAGTGGGGTGCTGAGGACGTGGGAGTTGGGGGTGATGGGAGGTGCTGACTGGGAATCAATTTTCCAAGTGTTTACGTCATGACAATTTCCGTTGCACTATCAACTCCATAACTAAGGTATCTGGACACTTAGACCCTCAGGCGACACGAGACCCAGACTGAAGACCCCAAACCAAGAGCACAGAAGGGCCAGGGCGCACCTTGTGGTGATGGTGGAGGTCACCCCGCTACTCGTCTCCGCTGTGGTTGGGGGGGGCGGGGGCGTGGTCCCGGGCGGCGGCGGGGCGGCGGTCGTCACCCCGGTGGAGCTGGGCACGGCCACGCCGGCAGGCAGGGTGCTGTAGTAAGTGGCCACGTCGACCCCCGGCGGGGGAGGCGCCAGGCAGTAGGTGCCGTCAGGCAGCATGTAGTAGCTGTAGTACATGGCGGCCACGGTCGCTGTGGGAAGACACGGGCAACGTCACTGCGGCCGTCAGCAACCACGCCGCTTTCTAGAGGTTTCTGATACAAGGAGGGCCGCCCACGGGACACACCATTTGGAGGAGGCGGGCAACGTGGGGACACACACCCGGGGACAGCAAAGGGCGGTGAACGTGCCGATGAGGAGCTCCCTCTCCAGCAGCAGCTGCCGGCCGGGCCGATGCGTGCACGCGGCTAAGCACGGGGCTCCTTTCGTGGCTGTTCGGGGGGGGGGGGGGCGATTCCCTCACACACATCTGTGAAGCTGGCTGTGCTTGTGACCACGCACGCCCCCCCCCCCAAGATGCACGGCAGGGGGTCTACCACACCCCCATGGACACAGGACGCTGGGCGGCCCTGTCACAGACAGTGGCACATGACACTTTCCTACCTGGTTTGGCACATATGCAAATATCTGTAGGGCAGCAGCCCACTGTTTCAATAATTAAAAGTCCTATCGGCTTATTCATCTTTCTTTTTTTGGGGAAAAATATTCAAAACCAGCTAAATCACAGAAGATTCAATGATCCAATTAAGAATTTTATTTCTAATTCAGTTACAGATACGCAAATGGTTCTAACTACATCAAGATTTAATTTCCTTTTCGTTAGAGAATGGTGAAAAGATCTTTCCAATTAAATATTTTATTTTGAGGGCGCCCAGGTGGCTCAGTTGTTAAGCATCTGCCTTCGGTTCAGGTCGTGATCCCAGGGTCCTGGGATCGAGTCCCGCATCGGGCTCCCTGCTCAGCGGCAAGTCTGCTTCTCCCTCTGCCTGCCGCTCCCCCTGCTTGTGGTCTCTCGCACTCCCTCGGGGGGGAAAAAAAAAAAAAAACCTTAAAAAATTTTTTTATTTTGATTTCCAATGAATTCACTTTTAACAAGAGCACTTATCAAGAGCAGACGCTTCACAGCGACCCCGGTTCCCAGTGACGTGTGCTCTGCGGCAAACAGCGGCGGGACAGCAACTTGAACAGCTAGGCCCCCGCCTTCCACCTGAGGCTGGACGACGCACAGACGACCGGGCTGCAGGCCCACCCACGGCAACACGCTCTGTTAGTTGCGCCGGAACTCCCAGCTTGTCCCCTCTCGATGTCACACGCCAACCGCGGTCACACATTCACAACGACAGCCTGAGCTTCACAGTCAGACACGTGGCCCCAGATCCACGCGGCGTGGCCCTCTCACAGCGTTCCCGATCCCATCTCTGCGGGAAGGAGCGGCCCGTCCAAGCCGCCAGCTGGAGGCAGGGGCAGCGGGGACAGCAGGAAAGGCGCATTCGCTCTGTAGCACAGAGCACGCAGTGCTCGTCGCAGGGACAGACGGATGCGGCGGTTCCACTGGAAGCTTTTCCTAACCAAGCCAGGCGCTGGCACACAAAAGCCTATGCTGCTGTCCTTGCGAGAATGGAACTGCGGTTCCCACCCACTCGCCTTCAGGCAGTCGGGCTCCCGGGGTCCTTCTCAGCCCCAGGCAGAGCCATCCCATGGAGGAGACAACGTGGCATCAGTGAGAGCAGAGCATAACCCTGACCTGCCTCGGAGAACGCCCGTGTGTGGCCCGGGCTCTCCGGGAGAGGGGATGGGGTCCGTTACCGCCGGGTCAACAGGGTCACATCTCAGTGGAAGGGCCGACACTCCGCTCCTATCCCGGACGGTCGGCCTCCTGCTCAAAAACAAGCCGAAGTACATTTCAAGTCATGGCCACAACCCGTGAGCCATGTGAACTCATAAAAATAGAACGGTTTACAAGTTTTGACCAACGATGTAGGTTAGGTAATCGCAACGTAACGCATTCTTCATGTTAACAGAAATCAGCAAATGATTCTCAAAACTGAGCATCATCCCTTTGAAAGTACTTATATGCAGATTAACCATCAGTTCATAGGACTTTCCTGAACCGTCCATCATGTTAAATTTAACCAGTGTTAAAAACGGCGCTCCTGGCAAGCTGGCAGATTCACTCAGGGATCCACGCTCAGAACCCGCGAAGATGCCGAGATAGAGCGGAAACTCTAAGAGCACAGCTTGAGCTCACAAAAAGAGGCGGTTCTGTCTCCAGGTGGGAAAACGAGAGCACGGCGGGACCTGAACGCGCCCTCACCCCGTCCACCTGGGGACCGGAGCAGGGGGTCACGCCGGGGGAGAGGCGCTGGGCTGGTGTCCCCAGCTGCCGGCGCAGGCCGCCCGCCCCACCCTCTCGACATACACGCGGTGAGCCTTCCAGCAGAGTCTTCGTCACTGCAAAGGCGGCCAGGAATTTGACGATCTCCATTTATCTAAAAATAATGCTGACAGCCGCCCCGCACAGCGCCTAGTGAGATGCAGGGTGGCTCCCGCCGCGGGATGCAGGCGCCACGAGGGTGTAAGAGGGCCCCTTTCGGCTGGATCCTCACTTTAAGGATTGCCAGGGATGAAAAGCCTTCAGGGAGAGGGTTCTTTCTGTCCTTTTCCCCCAGCTCTGGGGCCCGGGGCATGACGGGGACGGTGACCCGCAGCCCAACACGCACGCCCCGCCTGTCGCACCACCGCTGGCTCCCACTCCCGAGAAGAGTGCCTCGCTCCCTCACCTCTGATGCCAGCACATCCCGCAGCGTCCTCCATGTGATGCCCCCAGCTCCCGCAGTCTCACTGCCGGTCCCCCTCGCCCACCCCAGGCCGACTCCAGGGGCCCTGCTCGCCCGGGGCACTGCAAGGTCCGCGGGCCCCACGTCTGAAGTGCAGCGGCTGCCCGTGCGGCCCCAGAGCACGGCGGGCACCCACCCGGCATTTTGTGAGCCACGCTGGCCGACAGCCGGGCCCGGGAGCCTTCTCAGACGCCCCATCTATGCGGGCACACGGACTCGCCCGATTACACAGAGGCTCTTGGAAGATGAGGGCTCGACGACGCTACGGACCCTTTAAAACGGCCGTCAGAGCACGTGCGGTTTTTTGTATACACGCCTCCCCTCCCCCCCCACCTCAGAGATTGTCACCAACACCAGGTTTTGAGAATCGCCGGACCAGACCAAAGACGGACCGACAGAGGTCCGGTGCTCCAAGACCGCGTACCCTCTGGCTCACGGTCACGGCGTCATAACGGGGCACGGCATCCCACAGGGCCCCTGGTGCTCTCTCCAGCACTGGGCTTCCGGTCCATCACACGCCTCAGCAGGCTTGCTGCTCTCCACGTTCCAGGCTGAATTTCTGGGAGGCCGGTGGGCTTTACAGACAGTTGAATGCGATGGCCTTATCGGCATCCGGGGCACCACAAGTGCCTACTCCAAACGAATCCAAGAGAGAAGTTTCCACGGGCACCTACATTTCCTAAGGGCGGACGTAGCTGCTGTGAAAAACCCAGCCGCTTCAGAGTAAGGCCCACTCGGAGCACCTCCTTCCCAGACCGCAGCTGCTCCAGATGGACAGAGCTACGTAACGGGGGGCGGGGGGATCAACATGCCCAATTCCCTTCCAAAGCCCTTCTATTCAACTGGCTGCCTGCAAAAATCACAGCCAATTTACTGATACTTTACGTGATCTCCATCTCCTAGACATTTAACTCCCAGAAGAGAACCCTGGCGTTGAAAGGGTTCTCGGAGAGGAGGGGGCTGGTGGGCAACCCCTTCTGTGTGCGAGCCGGTCGCACAAAGGCGTGCGTGTGTGTGTGTGTGTGCGTGTGTGTGTGTACTGAGAACGAACCGAGGGCCGTGGAACCCATCAATCTGATTCACACAAGAAGTCAGGACGACGGAGCACGACCAGCGGCCCCGGGCCTGCATTGAGCCGTCCCACTGTCCAAGCCCGGGTGAGCAGCTTGGCGGCACGGGACCCGCAGACGGTCTTCCCCGTGCACCCGGGGACCTTCCTACTGAGTTTAATGGCTTTAAACCCTCTTTGTGCTTGAGAATTCCAGAACTCCTACCCCCAGCTCTGAGCTAAACTTGCACATTAACTGCCCACTCCACCCCCACTGGGACGTCTCATCAACAATTCGCTCGGGTCCAGATCAGGATTCCTGCCTCCTCCCCGCAGAGCCACTCTCTCCCGGACTGGCCGTGCCGTGTCTCCTGCTGCTGGGTCAGCTGCGCCACTCGCTCCCTCCCCAGACCCTTGCTCTAAAGCTCCAGGAGCTCTGCCTGGACCAGACAGAGCAGCACCCCCCACCCTGAAACCCTCCCCTCTCTCCCACCCAGGGCGCAGGCCACGTTCCCTGCCTCCTGTCCCACCACTCCCCCATTCCACTCTCCTCAGGCCTCTGGCTTGGAGGGCCTCTCCAACGACGTCCACGGGCACGGTGACCTCCTTGCAGGTGCTCATTCTCCATGATTTTCCACGACGGAAGGAACCTTGTTCCCTGCCAATCCCAGCATGGCGCGAGCACAACGCCGATCTGCTCAGGGACCAGGAGTTTCGCTCACAAGGATGAGACGTGGAATGGCGGGAGGCTTCTCGGCAGCAGCAAGGGCCCCGGGACACAGTGGCCCAAACCTTCCAAAGCCCAAGGGACAGTACTCAGCCACAGTTCTAGGCCTGTCCAAACTACCCACCACATGTGAGAGCAGAATGAGGGTGTCCTCAGACACTCGAAAACTAGAATATCTGTGTTTCCACGTACCCCTTTTTGAGTACCCCTTCCTGTGTACCCCACTGGAGCGCGAGCTCCAACAGAGCACAGGGGTAAGCAATTCATGCACCGCAGGAAATGCAGGCGGTAACTCCGGGCATTGCCAGAAGACAGCGGGCTACAGGCTGCGAGCACAGCCCCTTCACATGCGAGCGGGGGCGAAGGGGCTCAGCAAACACAGCTGTGGACGTCGCCACAGTGCCGAGCACGACCCCCAACAGACCGCGCCTACAGTGCCCGCAGGTCACCCGCCTCGTCTGAAATGACGATGTGCCGGGAGAGGCGGCCCACCATCCGGCGGCCCCGCGGATGCCAGCTGGGAAGTCACAGCAGCATCTGACAGCTGGGGCTCCGCGAACACAGGGCATAAAGACAGGCCCCAAACTTGCAGACGAGTCAGGGGAGGACACTGATGAATAAGCCATTTCTGGATCCTTCTCTTTGGAATTTCGATTATAGAAATTTAAGTGTATCAGTTAAAGTCACAAGTAAACAAAGCAGAGACGAAATACTTAAGGTAAGTAAACTTTGGGGTGTGAGAGGAGCACAGGTGAACTCAACTACCACCTATCAGAGCCGGAAGACAACAGAGGAAATCCAACCCGGGTGGATAAATCTCAAAACTGTGCAGATTCGAGACTTAGAGACACAGAGTAACCATCAAGAACTCAAAGACAAATGGTTAAAAGTAAATACTATGAAACAAGTGTGTGGAGGGAAGGGGGGGGTTCGACAAATACTCATAAAAAGCATTTATTACACGACTTAAAAGTGTGTTACTTTGAATCAAATAATTTAAAAAATACCCTAATTACAATCAAAGAGATAACGAGTGTCTGATGCTCCAGTGCCCCCTGAGCGCCGGGGAGGGCCAGAGAAACAGCATTACTCCCGCTCCCCTTCGAGGTATTACACCGCCTGCGTCCATCCAGCCAACATTAACAAATACGTCCTTGTAGGAGAGGGGAGTCCAGGAGCTGGAGGCCCCACAGTGTCCAGGACAGACCAGTCCTGCCCTCCTGCCGCCACAAGTGAGGGTATGGAAACCAGACGGGAAACAAAGTAAGCTCAGACACTGAGAATGGCCAAGATGACGTGAAACCCTGTGAGAAGGGTGTGAACTGGGGAAGACTGTCAGGATAGCCAGGGGAGGTCTGCCCTGAGGGACAGTGTTTCAGGCCAAGGAGGAGCCCGTGCAAAGGCCCTGTGGTCAGATCCCACTCAGCACATTTCAGGAACAGGAAGAGTAGATTGGGGGGCAGTGAGGTGAGTTTCTGGAATCTCAATGGGATGGAACCACAAGGAGGTTCTGAGTAGAGAGGTAATGACATGGGGTTCGACTTCAGGATCACGCTGGCTGCATGGGCTGCAGGAAGGCAGCACCAGGACCGGGGGCTGCAGCAGATGAGGCTGACAGTCAGCGGTGGAGACCACGAGTGGACCTGGCGAGGAGTGCCAGACTTGGGACAGATCCCGAAGCAGGTCCCCAAGGGCGTATAGCGTGATTACACATGGGTGTGAGGGACGAGAAGACTTGCAAGGTGCCCACTGCTCTGGCCTGAACTGGGGGTGTGATGGGAAATCGGGGGTCCTGCTGCAGAAGCTGTGGATTCAAGACCTCCACTGCCCAGCCCAGGGGTGACGGCAAAAAGGCGGGGAGGCAGGGGCTACAGACACAGGATGTGGGGACGTTTCCTAAGAACACAAACAACATACCTGAGAGCTGGATTTTACCAAGCTGGCCTTTCTATATAGGGTTTTCATATAAAAAGAAGTCAATAAAATGAAAACATTTATATTCAAGTAAAGTTTCTCAATAATTCTGGGACAGAGCAGGGGCTGGCAAATGTTTCCTACAAAGAGCCAGACAGTAAATATATTACTCCTTGTGGACCAAAAAGGCAAAATTGGGGGCATGACATAGTCAGAGAATAAGAAAAAACGAACTCCCACACATCTTTTAATTGATGAAATTCCAAATATAATAAAAATACCTGAGTGTTTTTGGGAGGGGGAATACAGGTGTACATATGGGAAGAGTGACACTGTTTTCATGAAGAATGATATTTCACTTAACTGGGGTTCAAAGCAGGCTGTGTAAAGATGGGTCGCACACGCCCGGGCGGCGCTGGACCCGGCCTGGGGGCCACCCACCTGGCAGCTTTGTTCACGCTAGCTACATCTCCCTGCCCTCCACAAACTGGAGTATTTATTTCTGTTTTCAAGTCACACTTTTCTGAATCTTCCAACCTCAGCGGTTAATAACTTCAAAAGTATTTCCGAACATATGGAAGAGTCACAGGAGTGACATCTGTCCTCACTTCCACCATTATCTGGGTTTCCCCGTATTCCCTTCCATTCTGACCACACATTCGGGGGTTCCTGAGACACGGGTGGATTCTGGGGAGAGGATGGGAGGCATATTCCCAAACACTGGGGGTCTGATCTCTGAGTTAGGTTCACAGTCACGCGGTAAACACACAGAACGTGCAGCACCGCAATTTCCCAAATCACAAGTGAGGTTCCTTTACCCTACTTCGCATTCAAGCTAAAGCTAGAGCCCTGGGCGGGGGTGGGGGAGGTGCTGGAGGAGCCACTGGGCAACAGAAATGACAGCGCAGGCCTGTGTGTGTGTGTGTGTATGTGTGTGTGTGTGTGTGTGCGTGTGTGTGTGTGCATGTGCAGCAGAATCACAGCTCTCCCCCGCCCTCCGTGGTAGTTAACAGCTGACAGACCAGGGTCAGAATAAACAATTTTCATGGTGATCTCACTATCTAACATAAAACTCTACAAGACTACCTCTTCTTTTGAAAATAAACCTTAATAAAGGCTTTATCAGCATCTAAAGATTCAGATCCTGATTTCAGTATTAATCTCATCAGCAGTCTATTTAACCAGAGAATTTTCCTCTGCCCACAGTTTAAAAAGTTATGCTCTCTTCACACTGAAGAACTTTACCCCAGGAGAGGTCAAATTATGGGAGTTCAAAGACTAGGGACCAACACCGCCATCCAATAGTGATCTCTAGTATTTCCGAGTCCTGGATTTCTCTCATCCACTGACGGTCTGCTCACTCGTGGACTCAGACCATCTCCACGAGTTCCTGAAGGACCCCATGACCCGTTTGCTTCAGGCAGGGCACTCATCTGCTAGCTCTCCATAATACGAGTCTCGTGTCGCAGGGAAACCACAGTAAGGCCAACCAACAACCTCTACAATGCTAAGTCCACACTTGTGTTTTTAAAGCAACCTTTTTTTTTTTTTTTTTAAGCATAGCTGACACACAACATACAATTTCAGGGGTACAACACAGTGATTCAACACAAGTTGATAGTTTTCCAGTAAAGGAGTACTACCGCCCTGCCTAACTCCCTACACACTTGAAAGCGTTTCTCATTCGGATCACTACACGGTGGCCGAGTATGTTCAGACTTACTACCTGTTACCACAAAGCGTGTCCCAGTCACCTTCTATTCACTCCCTTATGACGTCCAGATGACCCAGTGTTAAAAAAACTCCCCAAATGAGGGGCGCCTGGGGAGCTCAGTCATCAAGCGTCTGCCTTCAGCTCAGGTCATGATCCCGGGGTCCTGGGATCGAGTCCTGCATGGGGCTCCCGGCTCAGCAGAAGCCTGCTTCTCCCTCTCTCTCTCTTTGCCTGCTGCTCTGCCTGCTTGTGTTCTGTCAAATAAACAAAATTTTCAAAAAAAATTCCCCAAACAAAAGGAGACTTGTCTCAGTCACCAAAGCCTTAGACTAGGAAAACCTGAACAGCTTCTGCGATGATGAAAGCGTCATCTATATGCTGGAAAACCACCCAAACCGATCCGTTTCAGCCCTTTAATGCGGGACTCAGGGACTTCAGGCCAGTGTTTAACAGCAATCGCTCTTTTTCTGGCCTATATCACCTTCTTCTAGAAAGGCCCGTCTCTATCCATTAAAGTCTTCATCGGTGATCCTCATATAAAAAGTTCCGAGTTTTCAATACTGCATTAGGTTTGGAGACCTGTTACATAAAAACAGGTTCTAGAGAGTTCTGGGTGAAGAGAGGGAGTGGCTCAAGCATGCAACCTGAACCGCAGGGTGGAGACGCCTACAGATGTGGGGACGGCCTGCCAACCAGGGGCTCGGCCGCTCCGACACCTGCTCGGGGGCATTTTCAGGAACTCACAGGAGAGCCCAGAGTGGGCTTTCCAGAGAAGGCTGCACTGGGAAAGGAAGACAAAGGCTCTCAGAGGCGGCGGGGACAGTGTCGAGGAAGCGCCCACGGCATCGCACAAAGGTTTGGACAGAGCTGCCAGCGTGAGCGGGAGACAAGCAGGAAAGAGCGCAAAGCCGGGGCCCCACAGCCCGGCAGCAACCACCACAGTCTGGAGGAAAACAGAAGGCAAGCAAGCTCGGAGTGTTTGGAGCCACAGACGAATGTGGTGAGAGAAGAATTCCACGGAGCACGGAAGAAAGGAAAGCAAGCCACTCGAGCCGAACGGGGGCCGAGCGAGGCTGGGTGACCGGGCTTGCCGCCTGCTTCCGCGCAGCCCGGGGGAGCTCACGACGGTTCTGCGTGTTTCGGCGGCCGAAAACAAAACAGCGCATTTCACGAAACAAATGTCCTCTGGAATTTAAGTCCGGGCGCCCAGGGCCCCGGTCTGCTGCAGCCAGGCCACACCCCCCCCCCTCCCGCTCCGGCTGCGACAGCAGAGGCGCTCGGCCCACAGAGGCAGGGGGCCGAGGCGCAGGACCCGAAATGTGACGTGAGGACCTTCCCAGCAAGTCTGCAGACCGCGCTGTTGCACGGAGAGAACGGAGGCCCCAAACCACACCTTCCCGGAACCAACACGTTTTAAACTGAGAAAACTGGTCCCTGATGCGGAAGGAGACGGACAGAGAGGGACACGGACCCATGAGAGACACACAACGGAAAACAGCCTCTGGGACGCAGAACCGCATCTCTGAGAGGGGGCAGGACACGCTCCAGGACACCGGGGGACTGCGCACCAGCCCCCCAGCGGCGAGGTGGGGGTGCGGCCGGCCTCTTCCTCTTCCCAGCGACATCCAAGTCCCGAGCCCGCTCAGCATCGCTCCTGGGCCCCCGGCAGTGGGACCGCGTACGGTTCTCTTGGCCACGGCGCTCGCCGAAGTGACCGAGCTCCGAGAGTGGCGTCCAGGAGCAACGAGTGACAGCCAAGCAGCTGACGACTCCACATGGTGGGTCGGTCGCAGCAGGTGGCGGGGCCAGGAACAACAGGGCTGGATGCTGGCTTACAAAGGTTCTGGGGAAGGAAGACGCTCCCTGAGAGCCGTACACCAGACCAGCCCTCCTGTCTGCACCAGGGCGGGAGGCACTTGGCAGGCACGCGAGAAGGCGGGAACAGGACCCTCACGACACAGGGCCATGAGACTCGAAGGCACAGAGACGCCCCGGCGAAAACCTAAGCTTCAGGATGGAGGCCAGCGGACTAGGGGGCATGGGCTACAAAGCGAGCAGCGGCATCGCTCACGCTCTCACAACACAAACACACTGCTTCCCAAAGATCCAGAGTTGGGGGGGTGGGAAGAGAAGGGATTTTAGGAGTCTTCTAATTTCCTCAGTTTCACGGTTAATTGAGGACAGACATCTAATAGAAAAACAGAGCTTTTAAAAGAATCTACAATCTCAATCTCTTTAATGTTCTCCTTATCTCCAGAACTGAATTCTTGATGTACAGAAGAAACTTTTATCTGAAGATGAGCAGCCACTTCACTTTGATTTTTGATTACAGGGTCTTCTGCTAAATTCGAGTAAAATTAAAAAAGCTTACTTCCACTTTAACACAAGTATTTCTCAACGTATATCCAACTTTCCAATCCCTGTTCTGCACAAAGCCCATCTTTGTATTCCTCGCTGGGAGCCGCCCCCCCCCCTCCCCCCGTCTCACCA
>CM052889.1:79303349-79318920 GCA_028534135.1 Potos flavus | reverse complement strand
CAAGAAAAATATCTAGTCTAGCCACACGATACAGTTTAATTTCACTTCAGCTATTTATAAAATGAAACATTTAAAAAAAACTGGGTTGGCATTTTATTTTTAAAAAACTGCATGCAATACCAGTGGGCAGTATTTCAGTATTACTGTTTCCTGCATAATTAACTGTATTTATGACCCTCTTCGGCAAAGATTTACTGCTAAATAGCAGGAAACAACCATGTAACAGAAAATGACTGTCAATCTAATAAAAGGAAATTGTTAGTTTTACACATTTCTATTTAAAGATCTTTTAAAAAAAGTTCCTTCCAAATAAAAACAGACGCTTTTCTTCCGAAGCTGCCTAACCAGGAAAATCTCTCACTGGAAAGAAGTCAAGCACAAGGAATGGCCTGAGGGGATTCTTAACCACACGCTAATAGAAAGAAGGGCAAAGCTTGGTAACCCCGGCTCTGATGGGCCCCAGTGGGCCCCGGGCTCCTGCTGCGACAGCTGACAGTCTTGAAACTGTGTGTTAATAGCACAGGCCTCCAAGAGCCCCTCAGGGTACTAGCCTAGTCCCACAGAAGCATCCCATCCATTCTTGTGCTTTTTCTGGGAAAGGGACAGTCACCAACACAGTCCCAGAGGCACAGACGGGCAGGTGATGGAGCGGCCCCCCACGGAGCCCCATTCCTACAGGTCGTCTCCCACCTGACCCGCTGGAGGTGCTTCCCTCCGCGGCCGAATCCAAGGCGAAGGCCTCCTACACCTGCTCCGCCCCCGGCCCCGCCCCCACGCACGGACACCTGCCCCTCCGTCCTCTCCCGAGGGCACACGGGGCATGGTAGTCTCCCAGCAGCACTAGACTCCGGCTTGTGACAAACGCTCCCGCGGCCCCTTCCTCCTGTGGGTGCAGGTCACAGACGCTGCCAGCCTGCCTGCGCTCACTGCCACCGGCAGGAGTGGCACAGGTGCCACTGGCGCTGCTTTTCTCTAACCTCTACGGTCACGAAGAACTTCACACTTGTTAACGAGAAATAACACTTTCAACAGCCCAGAAACCCTGACTGTATCCCAAGGTTTACACTTCTCGTGCTCTCGCGCGCTGGCCAGGACACGCGTGTGCTGCAGTCCGGCACGACAGCGACCCTGGCTCGCACTCCCCGGGGCCAGGCTCTAGGGCCGGCAGGAACAACGCCATTTGGCGGTGGGGGGGGGGGGTCGCGAGGGGAAACCCTGAAAACCACTACATGGCCATATTTTCCTTCCTGAATTACTCACGTGGCAGCCTGTGTTTCTGCTGCACTTTCTTCCTGTTTCACTATAAAAGCTGTCGGTGTGTTAGACCCTTCTACTTCCTCGATCATCTTGTCTTTTTCTCTTAGCAAAATCTAAAGTCATCTGTTGGCTTAAAAAACAGAATCCTTCACTGGTTAAAGTCTCCTGACTTTGCTGAGAGCTGTCCACGTGGCACCTCCGCCTGGAAGCCACTGGGCTGCTGGGTAGAAGGCGGGGCTTCCCCGGGGACCCCCTTCCTTCCAGGCTGCCTGTGTCTCCTTCCCTACCCGCTTCCGAGCGTGGGTCTCAGGGCTCTGGCTCCCGGGGCCTCCGGAGGCGCCCGTGGTTTGCGAGGGGGCGAGCTGGTAACAGGACACGATGCACATTAGGGCCGTGAGGCTCCTCTCCGGCAGGCCGGGCCTGTTTGCCTTTACAGCACAGCTCCCCTGATGTCATTTCTGCCACAGAAACTACCGCGATGACGTATTTCATTAAAGTTTATGCAAATGGGAAGGTCAACTGGTTACGAGAGCATGCGGAAGCAGGGAGAACTGGGCGTGAGAGCCGTCGAGGCACAGACTGCCTCCCGAACTCTGCTCTGGGCGCCGGCGCGAAGGGGGCAGCTCGGCACGCCGGCCCAGGCGACCGGCCGACAGCCCAGCTTGTGTCCGCGTCACGAGACAGTTCCGGTCTGTGGGCACCACTTCTAGACTGGTCCCTAGCAGAGACCTGGTTTGAGCCGCCCCCTCTTAGGGCCCCGAGGGCTCCTCCCTTGTAGCGTACTACCTGATAGGACTCATTTCCCTTCGCCGTGCCTCTTTTTCAAACCTTTCACGTTCTTGCCGTGTTTTGTTTTTAAAGATAACCATAGAATCTACAGATGAAAACAAACATCTCTGAAAACCTGAACACAGGGGCTCACATGTACTTGATCAGCATGTCCAGCCATCCAGGCCTCCCGCCTCACCCCACGAGCCCCAGACCCTGGACAGGGGCTGCTGCGGCGACCCTGGGGCTGCTGCTCTCAGTCCCTGCGAGGCACAGCCCTTCTCCCTCCACACAGCCCGGCTTCAGAGGGCCCGCGCTCAGGCGTGCGGTTCCACACCCCGTCTGCTGTCCAGCTCCCGGCCTCCCCACGTCGATGGAACGGCTCTCGCTTCTGGTAACCAGGTGTCTGCCTGAGACCGGGCCACCTCCCAGCCTGCCTCCCTAGCCTCTAGGCACCCCTGACCTCTGCTGAGTGGTGCTCTGGGACAGCCCGCCGGCCCCACGCCCGCGGCCCCTTCCACAGGCGCAGCAGAGGCCGCGCGCAGAGGGCCGCCCCACCTACAAGCAGCGCCTGCCGGGCCACGGGTTTCCTTGGGCTGCCTTGCATTTTTACAAGATGCAAACTCATTGCCGACACTTGTAAATTGAGATAGTTCACCTAAACATTTTAGATTTCTCGCTTCTCCGCAAAATCTGGAACTGGTCCCTGCCTCTGGCACAGACGCGATCCACGCGTAAGCAGCTGGGGGCCTGTCGGCGCTGCTCTTTCATCTCCTGGGTTAGAAAGCTGAGCTGCGAGGCCGAACACCAGGCATGAGCTCCAGACGCCCCATTGGCACCTGTCAGGCTCGCGCGGTGTGAGCCGAGGCGGCCCTAACTGCGCTCCCTGCCGGAGCACTTCCTGGGGGAGGCGGGCCGGGCTCCGAGCAGGGGGTCGCACCTGGTGTGCCTGCTGTTTATCGGACGAGGGGCTGGTGTCAGTGGGGCTCTGGGAGCCCGCAGGGAGCCTGAGTCACAGAGCAGCCACTGGGCCTGCTGCACGGCGGGGCCCCCCCAGTACTGTGGGGACAGCAGACACGCCGCCCGCCGCCGCCCTTGGTGCTTAACGGCTCGCGCTCCGTGACACACAGTGAAGGAGCAGGTGATGTCACCCTGCCCCCGAATTTCCTCTCCTCTCCCGTGCCAGACAGCGCGACAGCTTCACGGACCTAGTGTGTGCACACGGACAAGGCGTTCAACTCGCAGAAGTTCGATGACGAGTCTGAAACAGGAGAACAAGGAAGCCGAGGGATGTTCCACTCAGCCACCTTCTACCGGTCACTCCGGGCTCCCGTTCACCGGGGGGACCCTGTCGGCCACACAGGACGCCCCGCCGGGAGCACTGCAAACCCCTAGTCCTTTACGAGGCTCTTTCAGGACACGCGCATTCATTAAGTTCCCTCAAGCCACTGACTTGTAAAGCCTGCAGATGGCACTTCGGCCCATCAGTCACACAGGGCCGCGGGCCGCGCCAGCAGAGGGGCACGGGGGGCCTGGCTACTCTTTCTGACAGACGCTTGAACAATGAGCAGCCTACGTCTTAAAAGAGAATTACTCTCCGCTGACCTCTCGCCCTTGGATGGTGACGAGCTTTGCGGACGGATTATCTGATCGGGTCTGCCGGTGAAGGACCACAAATCCCCACAGCCGTCCTAAAGTCTCTGCTCTTGTTCAACGTTAACTTCTGAGTAATTTTAAAAAGATCGGATAATGAGCCTGAGCTCCAGTACTTTCAAATGATTACTTGAATAGAACCGCAAGGTTTGCCTTCCGTTAATACTCTTCCAATAATTAAGAAGACAAAAGGCTAGCGAGCAGGCCGGACAGGCGGGGAGGTAACGAGCCGGGACTCGAAGGCGCACATGGCACACAGGCACGAGCTGTGTCTTTTGCAGGAAAGCAACCGTGTGGACGCCGCTGCAAGCCGGCCAGCGTCCACGCTCCTTGGGCTTTGCAACAGAGCTTCGACTTCGGTTAGGGCCACGGCATGTCGGACTCCAGCCCCCACTGCAGGCTGGGACACCACGCGACACCGTCCTGTCTGCGAGGGTCAAAGGGAGGCACCAGGCATGGCTTCTTGGTGGCAGGAGGGGGAGCCTTCAAAGAAGGGCAAAGTCCCCGAGCACCTGCTTCCTGCCCTTACCCTTCTTCATCCCTCCTGAAATGCCAGCTGATGCTGGACACAGAGCAGCCACTTGTCACCATTAGGGGACGCGTGGTAGGATGAGGCCACAAGTCAAGGCCGGCTACGCGCGAAGCCCCCAGGGACCGAGTCCGCCCAGCATGTCCACCAGCGCCGAGCTGCACGCACAGCAGTCGTGCTGCCCGGCTGAGTGCGCGGCACAGCGGGTCGCAGGCCGGGAGGCGCACAGCGAGGTACTCACAGTCAGCGGCGTACTCCACCTGGGAGGGCTGCACCGTGCCGTCTGCCGCAGGAGGCGTGGGAGCGGGGCTGTCGGCCTGGGCTTTACGGACCAGCGCGGCAAGGGGGTGATCCGGGTCCACCACCTTCAAAGGCTGCAGACAGAGAGGATGCGTGATCACACCCCTTCCCGTACCCGGAGTCAGGGAGAACCCTTTTGTGGCCCAGAAGGCTCAACTCGACCACAGAACAGTGTTTCGGAGCACGGTGGGCGTGCTTCAGGAAACCCTCGGCATGCACGCGCAGAAGGCCCGAATGACTGCGGCCGCGCTCTGCATGGCTGCTCGTGAGCCCCTGGGGAAGCGAGGGAACAGATGGCTTCCATCTTCTAGTAACCACTCGGGAAAGGAAGGCGGCGTGGGCAGGACTATACTGCCACCGATAAAAGTGTGAGCCACCAAGCAAACAACGAAAATGCAGAACAGACTTTGATGATGATAAAATAAGATACAAAAGGAATGGCTGCTTCATGATTTCCCAAAACTAGACTAGCAACAGTTTTGTTAAACCGCATAAAAAACACAGAAGATCGAAACCTTCATCAGCTCCTCCAGGCGGTTACACTTCTTGGAAGCAAAGAGAGACGGGTGCAGGTAACTGCCATCTCCTTCATCATCGTCATCATCAGAGCTGACCCCCGACTCTGGAAAGCAAAAGCGTGTTTCAAGATTCTCGTGTGTGGGGAGACAGGGCACCGATACAAGACGGGAACACTTAGAAGCAGACAAAGGCAGGGCTGCTGGTTTCCGTGCAGCAGTTCTCTGCCCAGAAAGCACCTCTGGGGAACAGGCCCCGGAGCGCTACGCGGGGGACCAAGACAGGCGTGTGCCGTGGGCCCAGCCAGCACAGCCGTCCAGCGTCCCCTAGTCTGGGGCCATCATGTTTGAACTTTTTAGAAAAAAGGCAAACATCCTGATGGATGAAAGGTAGAACAATGGCAACAGATACTTTAAAAAACTAACAGATGTGAGAAAATGAGATCTGTAAGCAAGGTTTGTACTAATGATTCTGAAAATCACATTTCAGCTCAAGAGAAAAAAATTCAACGGCAGACACGTACAGACAGACTGCTGTCCCTGAACATTGTGCAAAAGAGTTATTTGGCCTTTGTGGTAAGAATTCCCAATTTAGATATTTAATAAAAACAACAGCTTAAGGTAGAGATGAATAAAAAAGGGAGAGTAAAACTGTTCCATTTTTGTGCACACGTAACTTAACCTCAGGCCCTAAATCCACGTGTGCGTGTAACGGCTGGAACCATCCCAGGAGGCAGATTGACTCTTTGCTCCGGGAAATGTGAAACAGCCAAAATGAGAGGAAAAACTTCCAACCCAGATGATTATGTTCTGATAGCATCAATATTTAAGGACATTTTGCTATCTATGGAAATATTAAGAATCTAGTGTATTGTCAAGATTTGCTCAAGAAGAGTTTCATCCCTTCCTGAACCCCAGCCGCAGGTTTAATGAGCGCCTTAGTGGCGGGGCTGCACGAACACTCTACAAGTCCTGCGGTGCAGGCTTATCCCCTCCCGGAGGCCGCCCGGCGCAGGCCCCACACCCACGCCGTCCCACGTACTCTTTTTCTCCTCGTGTCTGTTCTCCGCCAGCACGGCGTAGCGCCCTTCCTTCATGGCTTTCTGGATGAGTCTGTAGTAGGGGTTGAGGTAGTGGTCAAAGCGCAGGAAGTCGAACTGAGAGTTTCGGGCCTGCTTGGCTTTCAGCATTATTTCAAACTGTGCTCCCTGTTTGCACACGAAATTGGCTGTGCGCTCAATGATAGCGTGCATTTTGGCTGTCGGTGGCTATGAAAAAACATACGCGTTCACATGATCAATTTTTCTTCTTTTTCACTGGCCACATGATTTAAAACAGAAAAACCCTCATTTTACTGTCAAGTATATGAAATAAGAGACATTTCAAGGGGCGCCCGGATGGCTCAGTTAAGTGGCCGACTCTTGGCTTTGGCTCACGTTGTGATCTCGGGGTCCTGGGATTGAGCCCCACGTAGGGCTCCGCACTCAGTGCAGACCCTGCTTGTCCCTCTCCCTCTGCTCCTCCCCCGACTTGCATTTTCTCTCTCTCAGATAAATAAAAACTTAAAAAAAAAAAAAAGAGAGAGAGAGAGAGAGATTTCAGTCGGAAGAGCCCTGTTTGCATAACCCCCGGTTCCACGACGCTTTGGTCTATTTCTGGATTCTGCAGTATCTCACGGGGAGAAAACTCATGGACCGCGGCAGGCCACTCCAGCTTTGAGCAGAACTGACTCGAGGCAATCATTTTTACAGCAAGTCACTGTACCCCCACATTCACCAGGTTCCATGATGGGGTTGCAGGCTGTGAACCCTCAGAAGCTGTATGCGAATTATGTGCATATGCGTGTTTCTAGGGAGGGTGTACACGTTCACCAAGTTTCTCGAAGGTCTACACAGCACTCCTCTTTCCTTCTTAGCTGGCACTAGATTTCCTAGCTTGGGAAACAGCCTTTTTGGCCATTGGCGGAAAGCCCACGATCTCATCTGCTCCTACAGCTAACTCAGCCCCACACCACGTGGGCGCGGTCCAGCCACAACGGGGAGGGTCTGTCTCACCCACGGGAACTGAGGGCACAACCTCGCTGCCTCCAAGTGACGTCACTACCAGGAACCAGACCCTGCCAACCGGCTTCCTGCCCAAGCTGCTAAGTTCCTTCCACCATATGACATGCTTGGCACTTCCCACCCACCAACGGAGCTCATCAGACCAGACACTGAAAGCCATAATCCAAAAATATTTTTAATAATAACGAAGAGATTAACACTTGGAAATTACATGCAAATAAAGTGGGCAATTATTCATTAAAAATGGGCAGTTAAGTATTCAAGACGCTTTCTGTAATTCCAGAACCACATCCTTCATAAAATTTAAATGCTTTAATTCTCAAATTTAATGCCTGAACTGATAAAGTCCTTCACACTTAAATAGGATAAGTACCTACAATTAAAGTTATTTACTGATCCCAAAATAAACTAGATTCCACGTCACAGGCCCACTGTGCCTGGAGTACGGATCCTGAGGCAGAGTTTCCACGGCTCTGGCTAACAGCAAGATTAATCTTTGAATCTGTGTTCCACGCACACATCGATCATTAAAGCGCATTCAGGACAGTGACCTTGAAAGGAAACTACAATCGCCTCCGTGAAGAGGCCTTCTGTGCTGACCAAACTAACCTGCTGGTTTAAAATCTCCTAAACGGAAGCCTATTTATGATACAACATCCTGGTAAAAAGTCAGCGGCCGCAAAGCGTCGGTGACGACAGAAACAGAGCGCGAGGTGAGCGCACTTCCGGGCCTGCTCCCGGAGCAAGTGAACACGCCGACACCCGGTGTGGAGTCTTTGCTCTGCTCATCACACCACTGTTACGTGGGTCTTTTTCTACTTAATACCACGAGTGCCCCTACTACAAAGTGGGATTTCAAAGACACATACGCATATATGATGGGTTTCAAAGACTGATGATAAAGGGGGAAATGCTTGTCTTACACGGGGAGAGTTATGGTTTAAGAAAGTGACTGAGCCCAAGAAGACAGGCTCACACCTCCTCACTCCTTCTAGATCACACGGACACAGCCCTAAAAACTGTGGAGTAGACACTGGGAAATGGGAGAAGGCGAGAAAGCCCACACCAGTGTCAGGTCTCCTAAGAGCTCTGGAAAAGCAGGGGGACCAGGACGGGGCAGCACAGGAACGGAAGGGGGGGAGAACAGTGAGAAGCCGCTGGCGCGGCTAGGCTGGCCCTCTTCTCTGCTATGATCAGGGGAGGAAAAATTAAATGCCTACTTCATTCACAGCCCAAAATAAATATCACATCAAGTCACAGTTCAACTGTTAAAAAAAAAATAACAGAAACTATAAATGCAACAGCAGGAAACAGGAAAATATTTTTAAAATCTTAGGGGTGGGAAGGGACTTCCAAAGCAAAATTCACAATCCTGGTGCCACAACGGGACCTAGTGACGCATGTGACTCCAGAAACACACCGACATTCTGCGAGGAAAGAGACGCTGGGAGACAAGGTGCTTGGAGAACACGCATGCACAGAGCACACGGCGCACACCCATCACACGTGAATGGTCCTTACGAATCCCAACGAAAAGGCAAGAACTCCACAGGATGCTTCCCGCCCCCCTCCTGGGGCAGCAGAACCCCTGAATTATGATGACAACAGCACTCTAATCTGAACGCCCATGAGCCAGAGCTCTGAGCCGGGCCCGGGCCGGAGCTGCAGGCCTGGCCCTCCTCCCGGAGCAGCTGCTCTGACCCCTCTAGACCTCAGCGTGTCTCCAGCGCGCAGGCTGACAAGCGCGTCTACTCAGGCGCCGGTGCTGTGAGGACTGAGGACAGGAGCAGAGCACGGTGCGCGCGGTCAGCAACCATCACCGTGCGGCCTTCTTAACCCGAGAGGCGGACACGTTGCACGTGATGGCAATTATACATCGAATCCTTCCCTGCTTGCCCCTCTGGTTTATAATGTGTGTTCAAATGAGCGTGTTTCCCTCAGAGGTAACTTCTAACGGGGTCTGTAGGGCAGCAGCACTCCCAGCCCCCCTGGCTGACCTGAGCGACCCTCCCTCCCCCTTCCCAGAGGTGCTCTAGGCATGCGCCGGGTGCGGGGGCACCCACACAATCCAACACGAGCGGGCAGGAGCGGGGTACACCCGGAATTGGGACCGGGCATGTGTAGACCTCAGGAGGTGACCAACACGGGCATCCGGGTCCCCGAGAAGGGGACAGAGGGCTGAAAACGCAAACGCTGGGACAAACGACGCCAGGCTACGTATCCAGGGAGAAACAAGAAAACACACGCAGACTCACTGGAGAAGCTAAAACAAAGCCGTGAGGTCACTTTAGGGGCCAGTGGGATGTGGAGCCGGAGGGCTGCTGGGGTTTCGTGGAGGACAGCGGCAGCCGCGGCCTCTCCCCAACACCCACCGGCATGGCACCCGCCTCCCCGAGTGCCCCGATCTCTAACTACACCTTACTCTTCACACAAACCCCACAGAGCCTGTCCTCAGGCTCTCCAAAAGCCCCGTCTAAACATCAAGAACACTCGCGCGCCCGCTCTCTTTACCGAGGGCGGGCGGCCCCCGCGCAAGGAGGCAGCAGCCCCCCTCCCCCCAGCCGGAAGCTCCCGCGGCAAGCCCCCGTGTTCCACACCCCCCCCACAGACACCGCAGCGTGAGTCGCAGACCACCGACCACTGCCCCCAAGCCCTGACGCCAGCGCGAAGGGAAAGACCTGTCCAGCAGCGCGACACCGCTCAGACCCGGTTTCCGCAGAATCAGACGACGTCCCACGCGCCAGGCCGCTCCGCGATACTATCACAAGGAACCCTTCGACATTAAGAAGGCGAATCACTATTCTGCTCTCCAATGGGTAGCGCTATTTTTAGCTTGAGAAGACCATTAAACAGTGTAGTGATGCTTACTCTGGCTGAGAATACACAGCCATTAACTATTTTAACAGGAAGTAAACAACGCGATAAAACTATTATACTCCCATGTTTATATTCGCATAAAAGCTTAAAAATAAACTTTTACATAAAAATAAATAAAATTCCATATAGTCAACCTTAAATAAAAGCTTTCAGCATTACATATAGATAAGGGAGTAACTTGTTTTTAATGGGTCTCTCGCGTAAAATAAATAGCACATTCCAGAACAAGCAGGAATATAACCTAGAACAATACATAGAAAGTAGAGTAACACAAATCTTAGGACAGTCAACGTTCAAATGACACTTTCAGCTTTAACCGAATGCTGGAAACAGGGAACAAATGTTAAGTAATGATTCCACTCGGCAAAATCCACATTTTTACTCCTACTTGCACGAAGACTGAGAAAGCGAAGGAAGGAGAGGGTGTGAGTGTGTAAATGCAAGAAGGGACGGGGTGAAGGCTCTGCCACTTGCCATCGATGCATGAAAACAGGCGCCAGAACCTTTCACCAACAGTTTGGCTCGCGGTGCACCCAGAGGCTCAGAACCCAGGGCACCTGCGTCCATGGCACTAGAAATCCAGTCACAAAAACGTCAGGGGGAAAAGCTACCCCGAGCACCTACATCGTCCCCCCGTCCCGGCCTCCCCGGAGTCTGCCCACGCAACACGCGGGTCCGCCACCCGCACGGCCACGGTCTTCTCCTGCGGATGGGGGCTGGGCACAGCGGCTAGCGCACACAGAAGCTACAGAGCAGCCAGCGCAGAGCCGGGAGTGTGGCAGACCCCCAGGGACGCCCACCATAACCCAGCCCGAACCCCCCCAGGACGCAGCTGGAATAACGGTGTGAGAGGAGTGTGAACCGTGCCACTCCGCCAGGTTCGAGCTGCAGAGCGCTCAGGCCAACACGAGTCCCACCCAGGTTTTCCTCCTGAGTGCCACGTGACCTGGAGATGCCACTGGGCCTTCATCACCAGGGACCGGAAGCCCGATGCAAGAGCAGCAAGGTAAGGTAAAGGCATTTCCCTTAAGTGCCCTCCAAAGCCACCCTGGCGGAAGCCAGGACAAAGCCACTTCCCCGCAAGCCACGCTGCCGTGATCGAGACCTTTCTTAGGCCTGATTGTGGCAAACGGCTTCCTCACTGCTCAGTCTGACTCGCTTTCTCCACGCTGGTAAATGTGGGGGCTCAACCCCATGGCCTCCGAGAGCCGGGTCCTCGAATCCCTGATGCTCTGGGCTAGGAGCTCTGCTGGAACTCCCTCCTTTCTTCCCCCCTGCCCTTTCTATCTGGAGGAGAACAGGCGAGGTGTGGTTTGGGACCCATGCTCGCAGGTCATCTGACGGCACCGCGACCTTACAGAGCCGTCGGGGCTCCGGCCAGGCTCGCACAGGCCCGGACCCCCGGCACGGGCAGCACACGTACCAGCTCCACGTCAGGAGGCACGTTCAGCCCCACAGGGGCGATGAAAGGCTCCTCGTTTTCCTCTATGTTTTCAGCCTCATTTTTCTCTGTATAAAAAGAAAATATAAAACTTCAGAACAATGACCAGGAAGGCAGATGGCCACCAACAGTAAGCAAAAATGGGGGGAGCAGCGCGAGTGGCGCTCCCTGGTCCTTCACCTTCCCGTCATCACATCTAGAAACACTTTCTCGTGTGCTCTCCTGCCCCAGCACGCGCCCGTCGGGTGTCACCAACCCCCCCGGATGAGGCTGCTGAGGCACCGAGCTCTCCTGGAGACCCAGCCCCTGGCATCTCCCCACAATGTGCCCTGCCTCGCGGGCACTCAGCCCGCGGTCAGTTCTCCCCGCTCCCAGCTCTGTGACCTGTGCGTGTGTGTGTGAGTGGCACTAAGACCCCTCGGAGTTGCTTCTACGGGATCGCAGGGCGATAGGCACAGCATGAGCGCTCAACCCCCAGCTGGCGGGCTGAGTTCACCTGTGTGTCAGACGGGGCACTGCACGTCAGAGCCTCCTGAATCACACGGTACCTGCGTATCTCGCGATCTAGGGGATCACCTACTCACCGGACATAGTAAAATGTATAAAAACCTAAGAGAACACTTATCAAAGCTAACATTATAAACGATTTCAAGACCTACTTAGGTTTTTCTGTCAAAAAAATAACATTAAGTAAACATGAAATCTTTATCAAAACCAATGTTTCCACATGTGGTTTCTTGAGATGAACAATTTTGAAGGTTTCCTATCAAACCTAATTCTTCTACAAAGCCAAGGAGGAACTGTAAGCAGGTTTCATCGTACCTAAAAACTTGGGTATTCTAGTCTGAGAGATATAGGCGGATTATAAATTCCTGCTAAGAATCACTGAACACCGTCCTGCCTGTTTCTGCTTACGTACCGTTATTCTCCCCTGAGAACCAGAGATGCACTCAGGCCCCACGGCTTCCTGTGATCAGCAGCCCCGGGGCCCAGCAGCAGGGCCCAAATGGCCAGGTGCGGCTGGAGGACACCGGACACCCTGGTCTACAACCCATCAAATAGCAACTTCAAATCTCACAGTCTCCTTGGGCCTGGGGCCAAAGGTGTGTGTATCAAAGTACAATGTTTACTGTATCTCCCTAACATGACAAAATGGAAATTTTTCTTGCCAGCCCTGCCGTAGCGTGCCGCTGCTCATGAAGCAGCGGGGCCCAAACCAAGGGCTGTTTGGAACACGGAGGTCACACGGAGCCGCTCTGTCCTCGCACACACCTCGATCTACAGAAACACGGCTTTAGTAGCACAGAACAAAATACCACCACTGCAACCCTCAGATTCAAATAAATTCAAATCCTATTTTTTCACAAAAAAGATCTTTAATGATGATATAAAAAAAAACAGGGAAACGAGAATCTGCCATGCGAAAGGAAGAGGGGGTGCTGCACAGACACAAAGGCGCCGACGCTGCCGGCTCGCAGCATGAAGCTGAAGGTGTTGCCAAACGCCAGGACAATAGAGTAACTTTGAAAATCAAGGAATATTTAGACCTGTTGATGGCAGTGGAACCCCCCTAAAAGACCCCCATTTTTTTTTAAATAATCCAACACTGAAGTAAAACTTCCTTGTCACCAACCTGAATTCTACTGTGTGCGTGCGTGCGTGTGCGTGTGTGTACGTGTGGCATTGTACCTACATTAGCATAAGTGACGCGCAAAAAGCCAAGATGTTGTAAGTTTCACAAGGGCCTGACTTTCATTAAAAAAATTAATCAGCAGGGCGCCTGGGTGGCTCAGTCCGTTGAGCACTGGCTCTTCACTTTGGCTTAGGTCAGATCTCAGGTCCTGGGATCCCAGCCCACATTGGGCTCTGCACTCAGTGGGGTCTGCTGCAGATTCTCCTTCTCCCTGTGCCCCTGCCCCCGCTCAGGCACACGCTCTGTAATGCTCTCTGTCAAATAAATGTATCTTCAAAAAAAAACTTAATAAGCATATAAGGCAAAGTCCTGAGAATGATCATAGAAAGAAAAAAAATTGTAGGGGCGCCTGGGTGGCTCAGTGGATTAAGCCTCTGCCTTCGGCTCAGGTCATGATCCTGGGGTCCTGGGATGGAGCCCTCCATCTGATTCTCTGCTCAGCGGGGAGCCTTCTTCCCCCTCTCTCTCTGCCTGCCTCTCTGCCTACTTGTGATCTCTCTCTCTCAGTCAAATGAATAAATAAAATCTTAAAAAAAAAGAAAAAAGAAAAAAAACTGTAAAACACTAAAGAGAACTTTATGTTAAAGAGAAAGCATACTAAAAATTCGAAAGGAAACTAAATCACATTGAAATTCTTAAATTTCAGTGATTATAAAGAAGTTTAATTACACTGAGACAGTATCCGACACGTGTAACAGGGGTCGGCAACTTTCTGAACAGCGCCAGATGGTAAGCTCACTTGCGGCCACACGCGGCCTGTGGGTCAACTACTCGGCTCTGCCATTGAGACACAAAGGCCGCCCAGGCGCTGCGTGCGCAAACCAGCGTGGCCATGAGCCCACGAAGCTTCCCCAACAAAACCTGCCGGCTGAGCCTACGGTAGCAGTGTGCACAGCCCTAATCAAGAATGTTAAGAAATTAGTATTACAGATTTTCCCAAAGATTGTACTTGACCTTGCAAAAGACATTTAGCTTTTATAAATTTCCATTCTTCACATACGAAGTTACATAGTATGTATTCCTTCCTTCTGACCAAACATACTATGTATTTATTTTTAAAGATTTTATTTATTTATTTGACAGAGATAGAGACCACAAGTAAGCAGAGCAGCAGGCAGAGGGAAAGAGAGAGAAGCAGGCTCTCCGCCAAGCAGGGAGTCCGACACGGGGCTTGATCCCAGGACCCTGGGACCACGACCTGAGCTGAAGGCAGATGCTTAACCAACTGAGCCACCCAGGCGCCCCATATACTACGTATTTAAATCAGATGTAATGCACAGGGTTCGGGAACAAACCAACAGAATCTGAACTACCCAGAACCCTAACGGAGGTAACTCTTTATGGATAAAGGAATGAGTGCTTACTTCCTGGACCTGCAAGACCATTTCCGCTGCGTCCTAACTGCTGAAGGTGTGAAATGCCATAACGAGGCTTTAACTGAACACAGGCCCGATGACATCTGAAAAGTCTTTTCACAAGCTCCTAGGACACAGCCGCACAGCCGTGACTGCTGCCCATGCCGTAAAGAGCAGGATGAGGGGAAGAGCAACAAGGAAACACCCGTGCGAGACCACCCTACATTCCGTCAAGGTGACCCCTGCCCCCGAAGGCGGCAGGAGATTCCCACGTGGCCGCGCCAGGCCGGGCCGACCACACTGCAACACTGAGCAGACAAAAGCACTGCAGACTTGTTCAGAGGTTTGTAATTGAAGGAGAAACCAATCAAGTCCCAAATAACTGAGCATTAGCTCTAAAATGAAATCCCTATACGATGTGATTCTAATTTATTTTAAACATTCCAATAGTTTCTCAAGTTAAAGTTCTCCTTCCCTTTAATATTTTTATGTATTTATTTTAAGTAAGCTCCACACCCAGTGTGGAACTAGAACTCCCAGGCCTGAGATCGAGAGTCACGTGCTCTACTGACAGAGCCAGCTGGGTGCCCCACACAGTTCTCCTTCCCCTTAAACAGAGCGTCCTGAACACAGTGATCTAGCCTTGAAGTTTCCTGCTCGTGTTATCATTACTGAGTTAACGTCTGATTATTATGCAAGGCTGTGATAATGGTGCTCTCAGGGCTTACCAAAGCGACAGGATATTTGTTCCTGCACTCACGAATCCAGATATTTTGGGGGCACTACTTTTTTTTTTCCCAAAGATTTTATTTATTTATTTGACAGAGAGAGAGAGATCACAAGTAGGCAGAGAGGTAAGGCAGAGAGAGAGGGGGAAGCAGGCTCCCCGCTGAGCAGAGAGCCCGATGCAGGGCTCAATCCCAGGACCCTGAGATCATGACCTGAGCCAAAAGCAGAGGCTTTAACCCACTGAGCCACTCAGGCGCCCCGGGGCACTACTTTTTTATATTCAAATTTCCTAGAGTTAAACCAGAAGAGTATGATTTTAAAATCCTCCATTTCAGGGGCGCCTGGGTGGCTCAGTGGGTTAAAGCCTCTGCCTTCAACTCAGGTCATGATC
>CM052889.1:79287171-79302849 GCA_028534135.1 Potos flavus | reverse complement strand
ATCACAAAGATCAGCGCCGACAACTACAAGATACATGGGGACCCCAGCGCCTTCAAGTAAGTTGGACTCTGGGCCATCAGCGGCGGTCCTGCCTGCACGGACCTGCTCGGGGGCGGGGGGCACTGGGGAGCCCTGGGCTCGAGTCTTTGCTTGGCTGTTAGTCGCCTGACCAGGAGCAGGCCTTTTCCAGCGTTGCCGCCCCATTCGTAAAGCAGGAGTCTCATCCCTGGGGTGAGGAGGAAGGTTCTAGATTTGGTCCTGCCTCAGCCCCTGCCAGTAGCCCCCTGCATGCCTTGCTCTCCTAGCTGGAGAGGGCTGTCATGCAGGTGAACCTCCTCGGGGTAGAACTTCCCGAGGGAATCCAGGGCTGGTCCTTCCGGAGGAGGAGTGGGTCCCTCTGGGGAGGGATTCCCCCCCACGCCTCCTGCCCTCGAGGGGTCCTGACCCCGTATCAGTGAGGGCTCCCCTGAGTGCACGTGACAGAAGACCCAACACAAACTGGCTGAAGGAAAGAGGATTGATCCACAGAGCCCAGGAGGGAGTCTCAAATTCCTTAATCCAGGGGACCCAGTTCCTCCCACATCCTTCATCCCTGTGTCCCCTGTCGGCTTCCTGCTCCTGGTGACACGGGAAGCCCCTCCATCCCCTCTGTTCAGACGGAGGTGCTGAGCCTGGAGGCCGGGGCTCCCATCGGGTCACATGGCCACCCTGGGAGCAGTCACAGCAGAACGGAAGTGACCCGTTCCCCCGGGCCTGAGCCCACGGGCCATCATGGCTCTGGGGGGCATTCAGCACCCCCAAACCACAGGGTCAGGATGTGGGGGAGGTGCTCCTCACAGGGAACTTGGGGGCTGTCGTGAACATTTAGGATGGGGACACGAGGCAGCTAACGTTCTGTAAGTTACTTCAGCTACAATAAATCTTTTCCGATGTGAGAGTAAAAGCAGTAAATATGTCAGCAGCAAATCGATAAGACGATTATTCTGTAATGAATTCCCCACACCGTGAATGGGACTGACAAGCAGCTCTGGCCCTCGTGGCTTTTCTCAGCCCCCGGACACCTTCGAGGGCGGCGCCGTGGGGCAGGAAGGGCCTCCCGGGTCGGGGAGCACATTTCCGCGTCTCTGCAGAGCCTGGGCTGCCGGCCCGACCGCCGAGGCCTCCCGTGTCCTGCACCCGACGGCCCGGGGTCGCGCTCCTCCCGGGAGAGCTCAGGCCGCGTCTCTGCACAGGCGGGCGGCTCTGCAGTGGGACCCGGCTGGGTGAGCCGTGCTGGGCCTTCTCTCCTCCACGCGGCGGAGCCTGGCTCCGCGGGGCCCCCTCGCCGTCTTCTGGGGTCTCTCGTGTGGCCCTGTCCCCCCGGGCCCCAGACCCGGCAGGGGGGCGGCAGCTGCAGCTCCTTCCTCCTCCCGGCCCTCGGGTTGAGTCTGGCCGCGTCCCCCGTGCGGGCCAGCTCGACACTCGGTGACGAACAGGACCACGGGCTTCCTTGGGAGCCCTAAGGGGCTGCCACGTCCTCCTTAGTCTTTGTTTCCTGGGGATTCCAGACTCCCAGGGAGCAGCAGGGACCGTCCCACTTCCACAAGTGAGGTCCAGGCTCCTGGGGGCAGGCTGAGGCCGAGGACCACGGGGACCCACCCACGAGCCGCGGGGGGACGAGGGGGAGGCTCACGGGGACTGAGCCCCACGTGGGGCGGCCTGGGGAGCCACGGGAGGGGGTGTGTCTGGGCGGGGGTCCCCTGCTGGGGGCCTCCCCCCGGGGCAGGGGCCCGCTCCTTCTGTGCGTGACGAGGGGACCCCGGCGGCCCTGGCCCCGTTAACGAGAGGCCTCAGAGAGCGGCAGCTGGACCGTCTTCCCCACGACCTTCTGTCCTGAGGCTTTTGGCTTTAAGACAAAACGGCACAATTTGAGACCCATTTCTCGAGACTGCTCTTTTCATGTATGGATTCTCCAGGACGTGAAGATGAAGCTCCATAGTCCGAGATGGTTTGTTTCCCAGATTCCGGGGTTTTGACTGCATGGACTTTAGGGAGACGTGGGGCTGCCGCTCCCCGGGCCGCTGCCTTGTGGGAGCCATCGGCCGGTCTGCAGGGTTTGTGGCCCGGAGCTGCCGGGGCCAGGATCCTGGGCGTCCCACCAGGAAGCTCGGTCGGCCGTGTCGCCCCTCCTGCTAGAGATGCTGGATGTGCGTGGGGCATGTGTGCACGCTCGTTCGTCTGTCCGTCACCCACTCGCGCGTTCATTCCCGCACGCGGCGCTCACTTCCTGAGAGCCTGCTGGGCCCTGGCGTGTTGCTGCGCCTCAGGGTTGCGGCCATGACGCCCCAGCCCAGCCGCTGGGCCCTCCCGGTCTAGTGAGTGAGGCTGCTGTGTCGTCAGCGCCCCCAGCGATAAGCACGGCTCTCCTTGGAAGCGCAGGTGCAGAATGCCCAGCGTGCCAGGCTGAGCCGTCCCAGAAGCCGGGGCAGGCTGTGCGGTATGTCAGGAACCGCTTGGAGTCAGACGACACGTGGGCATTCCCTCACTGGTCCCGGGCGCGTTCCCGGGGAGCCCACTGGGAGCTTGCTCTGTTTCGGGCTTGCAGACGCAGCAGGGACCCCAGTCCGTGGATCCCACTTTCTGGGAAGGAGCCCATGAGGCTGATCCCGAGCATGCCTCCTTCCCTGCCGGGTCCACCCCCCTGGGGCCTCGGCTCTGCCGTCCTCCGCGGGTGCCTGGGATCAGCGTTCCGCCCCAGCCCCGCTGCTGGCCGGACCCAGGTGATCCTCGGAGGGCGCCCAGGGGGCGTGATGGCTGCCGGGTGCCCGGTGCCGGCTGCAGGAGAGCAGAGGCAGAGCCGCCGGCTTGGCCCCGAGCCGGCCGAGCAGGGACCCCATCTCAGGTCCCGAGCGGTCCGCTCCTCACCCGAGGCACCCTGCAGGACGGAGCCCCGGTCTGGCCCCCGGCGGGGCTGTGTGCCCCCTTTCAGCGGCCTCACGTTGAGAGGCCGGGGCCCCCCGGCGTGCCCCCCAGAGTGGCCGTTTCCGCTTCCCTTTCAGGTTGACGGCAAAAGCCGTGGCCGTGCTGCTGCCCATCCTGGGAACCTCGTGGGTCTTCGGCGTGCTTGCCGTCAACATCCAGGCCTTGGCCTTCCAGTACATATTTGCCATCCTCAACTCCCTACAGGTGAGCGCCGCCGGGACCGCTCGGTGGGCTGTCGGCTCGTCAGCAGACGTGTGTGCTTGGTTGTCGCCGGGGCAGGATGGAGACCCTCCTCTCTGCTCCTGCCACGCCCCGTGAGACCCAGCACAGGCACGCCCAGGGCCCAGGTCAGGGCTGCCGATGGAGCCCTCACCGAGGTCTCCGCACACGGGGCCTGTCGCAGCCGGGCTGCGTCGTTGTGCGGGCCGCTACCGGCGGGAGGCACCACTGGGCCTGAAAGGGAAGGCGGCCACACGAGTGCCACTCAGGGGAGGGAGCTGAGCACAGAGATGAACACGAGTGCACCTCAGGTCTGGGTTCGCGTGTGTCTCCTGCGCGGAGGGGCAGGGAAGGGGCAGCGGCCTGCAAGCCAGAGACGTGGGGTGCTCGGAGCCTGCACCCCCAGACACACACACACCCCGAGGGGAGGGTGGAAGTGAGTGCCCAGCACCACCCACACCCCCGCAGCCGAGCCTGAGGCCCGCCCGTGCCGTCCACGCTGTGCTCCGGGTCCTCACCGGGACCGCGTCGGGTGAAAGCGCGTTGGGCTTCCGATTTGTAATGAGCTGCACGCGTTGTTTCCTCCTAGTTGTTCACCGGAAAATGTGACCGTTCGTCCTGGGTGCAGCCCTTACGCACCCTGGGTCCCGGGGCCCCTTGCTCATCCTCTCTGCGTTCCAGGCCCTCGTCCCTAAAATGGGAACGATAACAGGACCCACTAAGCGTGCGAGCTCACGGGAGGTGCTGCCCGGGGCCAGGCACACAGCAGGAGTTTTCAGAGTTTGGGGGGCATCCTCATTCCCGTGCCCACTTCATTGTTCTCGTCACTCTGAGAGGATACCAAGGCTCAGTTTAGCCAACTGTCGGGTGTCCTCACCTTTGTCCATTCCCAGTATTTTACTCATTCCTGGGTCCGTCCTGTCAGGGAACCATCTGTCTTCGTACCTCTGCCCAAACAGCGCAGTAGTCACGGGGGCGCCTGCCTCCAGGCTGGATTTCACGCAGGGGTCCGGGATGCCCCTCCGCTCTCGGGGGCTCCAGACCACGGGATTGTCACCCAGCTCACCTGCAGGCTCCCCAGCACGGAGCCGCAGCAGGGCCCGACCCAGAACCCACGTGGCCTTGGAAGGAAGCCTCGGAGAGCGCGGTGACAAAATGCGAGGGCCTAATCCTGCGTTCTCCCCTTCCTCCCCAGGGATTTTTCATCTTCCTCTTCCACTGTCTCCTGAATTCAGAGGTACGTCTGTTTGACTTCCTGAAAACACGAGGGTGGTTTTTCATTTCTGAAAGGGCACAGAGCCCAGAGTGTCTTGCCCCTTCAGGCTGCTGTCCGGGAACGTAATCCTAAACACACTTTGGTAGAGGCCACAAGTTGTGTGCGGCGGGGCTGCTTTCCGTCAGCCCTTCTCTGGCCTCCCGGTTGCTGAGCAGCCTCCAGGCGTCCCCTTTCCTGGCCTCACCCGGGCCCCGCTGGCTCTGCGGACAGGGGTGATGGAGACAGCGGGGGGCAGCCGATCCGTAGAATCTGGACCTGGCTGGCACCTGAGGGAGAGTAAGCTGTAGATGTCATCCCATCCGTGCCCCCAAAGGCAAGAGGAGGCTGTCTGCGGTGTAAGAAGGAGCTCTCCTGACTGCAGGGCTTACGGGGGACTGTGTCCCCTGCCCTCCTTGGGCGTTGGGGCAGTTGGAGTGGGCTCGTTCTCAAGTGCAGTCTGGGCATTGACCTGCTGTGCATTTGGCCATGAGGAGGGTGGAGGCTGCTCTAGACCCTGTCCCTCAAGACCCATACTTACGCTTACATTGTGGGCTTGATGTTTGAGACCCTGCCGGGCTCGGTCATGGGGAGGTACCTGTGGAGCGGTGAGTGGGAACAGGCGGGGGGTACCACGGGTCTGTGCTGTTTCTGTGAAAGGTCTGTTTGTACGGAGACACAGGTTGGGCAAGGAGGGAAGGGATGCTGGGGGCAGGGGGATGGGTGGGGGTCAGGGTGCGTCGCCGAGGACGATGGGGACCAGTGGTGGAGGGGAACAGCTCAGCAGGGCCCCAAACTGTGGTCCACACGGTGGGAAAGGGACGTGGCCTTGAGCCGGGCATGGCCCACCCCCCGTCTGCATTTGTCCCTCTCCACCATTCCTCGGTGACGTGGCCGGTGCCCTGGCTGGAACTGGGCGGGCCAGCAGGGAGCGTACCGGCTCCAGCTCTCTCCCTCTGCAGGCCCTGGTGCGGTCCTGGGGACAGAGTCCGCACCTGCCGACCGGGGCAGCGAGTCTGCACAGGCGCCTCCAGGTCCCGCCCACGGCCCGCGGTCGGCCTCCCGGGACTTTATTTCGGCACAAAACCTAGGGTCCTGGGAGAACGACCTTTATTGTTGCTCTTTCCACCACTCACATGGCTTCTAACCAAGCCCCTGCTCTGCCTTCAAAGGTGAGGGCTGCCTTCCAACATAAGACCAAGGTCTGGAGCCTCACCAGCAGCTCCGCCCGCAGCACTAACGCGAAGCCCTTCAGCTCCGACATCGTGAGTGCCGCGCGGCGTCCGGTCTGCACCCCCTCTCCTCGCTTCCGTCCTGCCCTGAGCGCCTGCACGCTTGCCCTCCTGGACCCGCGGGCTCTGCCCGTCTTCCTTGTTACCTGGAAAGCCAGGGAGGCTGCCGGCCTTGCCTCGGGGCACCGGGCCTCTGCCCTCCTGGGCCTCCTAAACCCAGAGCCTCCAGCGCGCCTCTCCTTCCTCCCTGCCTCCCCTGAGCCTGACCCGGGCAGGGCCACGTTGTGCAGGCGGCTGCCCAGCTTGGGGCTGTGGTGGTGACACGTGGCCGCCGGCGTCTCCTGCTCGGCCTTTTCATTCTTGACCCGGCCTCCAGGCCACACGTGCTCCGGGGGGACGGGATGGCCACAGCAGGGTCCTCTGTCCCGGGGTACCCCGGGACCTCCCGCCCGCTTCCCGGGGTCAGTACTTCCGCGTTGACTGAGGAGGGTGGAGGACAGGCTGCGGAGGCAGGCACTGGGCGTGCTGCCGGTGTCCCCGGGGAGGCACGGAAGTCACCAGGCGCAGCCCGGCCTTCAGGGAGCTTATGCCCCGCGGGGGTCTCTTCCCTCTGCAGACACCCGAGAACCGGGGTCTTGGTGCTCAGGGATCCCGACAAGCCTGTCGTCTCCACGCTGGGCTCGGTTCGCCTTCCCCCCTGCGGGGCGGATGACACGTGTTCTTGCGGCGCCGCTGCCTCCTAGCTGAGCCCAGCGCCTGGCGCAGGGGTCCCGTCCTCGGGGGGACTTCCCAGGCGGTGTTGTGTCGCGGCCACCAACAGTTCGTTCTGTTTACTGATGCGCGTGTGGCTGTCTCCCGCCTCCCGCCGGCGGGTACAGCACGGGGACGAGGACGTGGTTGGCACTGGTCACTCCCGTGAGCCCAGAGGCTGGTGCAGTGGCGGGGTGTGCTCGGTGAGCGCCCGCGGAGTGAGCGCACGGACACTCGGAGGAGGGCGCGAGTGAGCGCGTGCGGGAGGGTGTGCCACACCGGCTCCCGGAAGTGACAGGAAGGACGTCCGTGCAGAAGGCGGGAGGCAGTGTGCCCCTGGAGTTCAGGGCTCTCGTCCCCGCGGGGCAGCGGGGCCCTGACGGGCTGGAGGGGAGCCCCAGGCAGCTTTCGGGCCCAGCGCTTCTGCACTCGCTGGGATCTGGTTTCCCCTCCTGGGACCTTGTCCTCAGAGCTCACCCCTTTGTGATTTGCAGATGAACGGGACCCGGCCGGGCACAGTGTCCACCAAGCTCAGCCCCTGGGACAAGAGCAGCCATTCCGCCCAGCGAGTGGACCTGTCCACCGTATGAGCGGGGAGGCCGCTGACAGGCTGCCCGGGTGCTCAGAACACGCCCCGCAAACTAAACACGAGAAACACTCTGCCTTCACTGTGGGACCCTGTCCTCGTTGCTGTCTGGACACGGGGGGCCTGGCCCTCAAGACAGGCTTCCTCACCTCTGGCCCTCCCCGTGTGACAGAGCCTGCTGCTGGACCCGAAGCCTGATGCACAGTGGTGGGCGGGCCTCCCGGCTCTAGTCCTCCCGTGGCCAAGTGACCGTCCCCCGGGGCACCTGCCATGGGCACACAGGACCCTGGGACTACGGCACGACGAGGGCAAGTTAGCCTGGGCGCCATGATGGGGGCTTGGGACCAGAGGGGCAGGGTCCTGCGGGGGGGGTGGGTGAAGGCCCCGAGGCACCCCCAGAGGGTCAGGCGGAGGCACACGGGGGTGTGTGAGGAGTGTGAAGAATGTCCTCCTGCTGAATCAGCCACAGCGAGCTCTGAGAAGAGGGCCCCGTGCAGGCTGGCGCCCTGCGGGCCACCCTCACCTTCCAGCTGTGCGGGGGCGTAGGGCCGGGGGCACAGGCCGCTCAGGGCCCATCGCAGACACGTGCCTCTCCTGTGGGAAGAGCCGGCTGGGGCCGCTGCAGGGACAGCTCCCGGCCCCCCCATCGGGGCTCTCTCCACACTGGCCGTCCCCCCTGCCCGGGCCCTGCCGGGAGCACCGGAGCCCTCCCTCGTCCCCACGGCCCCGCAGCTGGGTGTCCCCCGGCCTCGCTTCCCCAGAGCCCCCTGCTGGTCACATACAGACCCCTGTGTGCTTCTCACGGGCAGATGCCGGCGGCGGGTCGCGCGCGTGCGTCCCATGTGGCCGCAGAGGTCGCTCGTGCCGCGGACCTGGGGAGGGGGACCTGACAGTGGCCATGTCTTCCGGTCGCTGTCGGTTTGTGGACCGGGACTGGGCCCCCCCAGGAAGTGGAGTGACCAGTACTGCTATGCATGTGGGCAGGGTTCCTGGGACACCAGGGCCTGTGACCGTAGATGCGCCCCCAGTGCCACTGAGTATCGGGAAGCAGGCTGGGAAAGCTCAGACGGGGGGGTCCGCGGTGACGGTGCACGTGAGCCGTGGGGTCAGACGTTCAGGCCTGTAGCTGATACTGGAAAGTCTTCTGTAAACTGTGACTGTGGTGGCACCAAGCCCTGCCCGCCCCACATGCCTGCTGGGTCTCGGGGCCTTCTCTCCCCTGCTCGGGTGCCACCCGATAGCGCTGGGTGCCGCCGTCCCCCACAGAAACGTCCCGCGCGGGGAAGGGTCCGACCGAGAGCCTCGTGTCCATCCCGGTGCAGCCTCGTTCTCGTATCGCAGCGAGACCCCGGGGGCAGCAGCCGACCCAGAGCAGGGTGACGGTGGTGGTGACCTCTGCGTGGCCCCGGGGACGGGCGGGGGCCTGGAGCGCTGCAGAGACCCCCCGCGCGTCGTGAACAGCCCGAGTGTACCCAGCCCCCGCCCAGGCTTCTCCTCGTGCTTCCAGAAACCAGATCGCGTTGGAGCCTCATCCCGCCGCGAGCCCCGAGACGTGCGAACACTGTATCCCTCAGTCTGCGCTGGGCTTGTGGTCTCGTTTCTGCGGAAGCAAATACAGTAAGGAGCAGTCTTTCCTTTAGGTAGAGTTCTTTGTTTTAAACTCAGCGTATTTGCTCTATGTAGCTAATATATCAAGGGGAGTAATGAACAAACCTTTTATTTCTAACGAAGACGCGCGTGCCGTTTATTTATAGGCTATAGGTTTGGGCTTCTGCGGTGCTTTATTATCTACACACAACTTGGCCAAAGACGAGAAATTGGGAAGAATCATGTGTTCAGAGTAGTTCACAGCACAGGAAAAATGATGAATGCCACTAAGTAGTGAAATATGTTGTGATTTTTTATGAAATAAACTCTTCGTGTCCTTACGATGATGTGTGGTCCTCAGGTTTTTTGCTTGTGCGACAAGAGCGGACGAAGTCTCAAGACAGAAATCTGTGCAGAAACACGTGGGTGACATCCCGCCCTGGGACTCACTCGGCAGACATTTAGTCAGCGCCTACTGTGTACCCAGCACATCCTAGCTCTGGGGACACCGTGGTGGATGACACCCCGGCTCTCGGGAGCTCCCTCCCCGGGCAGGGTGGTGGGGGGCGAGCACCAGCCCCTGGGCCCGGGGAGGGAGGATGGGGAGAGGGTCTGCACAGCCGTGTGTCCCCCTGCGTCGGGGTGCGGTGTGCAGGGGCCTCTGTCAGCACCCAGCCCTGCACGAGGCTCTCCCACGCCGCTCCTGACCCTGCAAACGGGCAGACGCACCCTCCTTGTCCCCATCGTGTGCCCCCCGCAGCCACATGCTGTCAGACTTCTGCCCTGCTCGACCATTTTCCGAATCGCTACGTGTCGTTCGTAATTCTGCTTGCAGCGGATATGCGTAAAACGTGTGGTATTTAGCAAGCCCTTGAATTATTTTACGAGGAGGGGATCTCCAGGCCTGCGTGTTACATGCGGCACCGCGCTTTGCTGAGAATTTCTGCATCTGCGTTCTCCGGGGGGAGCGGCCTGCAGTCTCCTCTCCGCTGTCCTTACTGGCTTCGGTATCAGGAAAACGCGAGCCTCGTTAAAGAAGCTTGGGAGCGTTCCCTCCTTTTCAGTTTGATGTTTGAGAAGGATCGGTGTTCACTTTTTTAGATACTCATATGCCGTCTGTCGACCCCACAAAGCGCCGGCCCAGTGGCCAGCATCCCCTCTGCTCTGCCCAGGGCCGCGCGGCTGGCCCGGACTCGGGGGGTTTCTCTGCGGCCCACACGGGCCCCTGCTTTGTGCACATGCCCGCCAGCCACCTTTCCACGGGCTGTTCGCGCCGCTCTGGGGAGCGCATGCGGGGGACTGGCCACAGGCAGCAGAGCGTGGGGGCTGCTGTGGGCCCGTTTGGGGATCGTGGTGGCAGGCTTAGCAGCATTTGTGTCTGGATGTGCTCCGACGGCCCGGGCTGCACCCTCCCAGCTGCTGCCTGTCCCCCAGTCCCACGGCCACCTGGGTGCTCGGGGGTGAGGAGTGGGTGTCTGGCAGCGTCCAGGCAGCTGGGGTGTGGCTCTCACTTCAACCCTGGGAGGAATCCCTGGCCAGGAGGTCTCCCGGCAGCAGACCGTGCGCTGCGGGAAAGGGGGTGAGGGTGCATGAGGCTGTTCCCCTCCCCTTTCCCAGCGCCCCAGTGTCTGCTCCAGCCACGAGCTGCAGCGTCCTCGCCGGGCTCCCCGACCTCGAGAGTGGCCATCCGTGGATGACCATCTACCTTTAAACTTAAATATACGGCCCTTTAGAAATTGAGCTCTGTGGAGTGTTGGGGGTTTACGTGGAGACCCTCGCAGCAGCCAGCAGCACCGCTGTCCATCAGGGGCCGTCCTTCACGGAGTTGTCTTCGTTCCTTTGTCCACAGTCCGTTGACCACGGTGTGTGTGAGGCTCTAACCCTGGGTCCTCCTCTCCGTCCATGGATCCATTTGTCTCTTTTCCTTCCGACACCGCACCGTCCTGACCGCCGTAGCTTTGTGGTCTTGAAATCGGGACGCGCGAGTCCCCACAGGTGGCTTTCTCCCTCAGTGTGGCGTTGGCTCTCCCAGATATTTGGCGTGGCCGTGTTTTAGTCTCGGTCTGTCGGCATCTACAAGATCGCTGGCTGGTGAGGAACCGACAGATGGGTCCTGAACAGTTGATTTCCTCACAGTACTGAGTCTCTCAGCACGTGAACGTGGAGGGTCTCTCTCCGTTTATTGACATATTTAGAATTGCCATAATTGCATCTTTAAATGTTCGGTAGAATTCAGACTGATTGGCTTTCAGATTCTAACATACATTTTAACTAATTTTTTTAAGTAATTTCTTAAGCACGGGAATCTTTCCTCGGCTGTATTTGGCCTGCTGATGAACCCGTCAACGGCCTCCTGCGTTTCTCTCAAAGGGTTTTTGATTTCCGGCGTTCCGCGTTGCTGCTTTCTTCAGGTTCACGACTCTCCGCTTTCACTACCCATCTGTTCCTGCGCGGTGTCTGCTGCTTCTGTCAGCTCGTAACATATTAATCACAGTTATTTTAAATTCCCTGCCTGATCATGTCAACATCTGCGCAGTGTGTGGGTCTGTTTCCGGCGCTTTTTCCTTCCCTTGACTTTCGGGATGCCTCGCAACGTTGTTGTTTTAGAGGCTGACTGTGTTTGAACTGGGTATTAGGGACCGAGGGATGCAGGCGGTCAGGGGAGCTCTGTGCTAATCTGGCGGGGGCTGGGCTGCAGGTGCCCCAGGCTTCCAGCTCCACTGTGGTCCTTGTTCTTGTCTTTGCTCCTGACTGCGGACCATCCCTGGGCCACTCCCCGGAGAGGCTACACCTTGCAGCTCTGTCAGCCGTGAGCCCAGGGACCCCCAGACCTCTTGCTGCGGTGCCGACACGTGGCGCAGGAAAACTGCTGTGATCTTACGATAAATCCTCCCCCTTCCTGGGTCTGTGTCTAGCGAGGTGACTGTCAGAGGTGTTTCTCGAGTGAGCGGGCATTTCCCCCTTCGGGGGACCCAGGGAGACCAGCAGCCCTGGAAGGATTGCACTCCCCGGAACGGATGGAGCTCTGACACGGTGCTTGCAGAGTGGGCTCCGGGGATGATGTGGTGGGCGTAACCGCGGTACCCCCCCCCGTGTGACTCGGAAGTGGTGAATCCCGATCCCTCTACAGTGGGCTTGGAGGTCCCATCCTCCTTTTAGGGGCTTGGTTTACACAAAGGCACGGGAGGCATCTCGGCCAGTGCCATTTGAGGGTCGCCGGCCTCCGCCCAGGGGAGCTAGCCAGGCCACAGCGAACCCCCCGTGATGGCGGCGGGAGGATGGACATTGCCAGGGTCCCTGATCGATGGGGCTCCTCCTTCAAGAAGTTTCCTCCTTCCCTCGGACCAGAGAGTTCTTTGTCGTTCACACCGGAGGCCCCGGTGTCCCTGAATGACAGGAGGGGCCGTGTGCCTGCTGCCTGTTTGGGGCTGCGGGGGGAAGGGGCCGTGAGGGCCAGTCCTGGGGGATGCCGCCTGCTGCCCTCCTGTGTCCCCAGCCGACGTGGGACTCTTCCTTCCCGCCGGTGTCCTCACAGGAGAGCTAATCAAGAAGATTAATGGGCCTAATGGAGTCCGTGCAGATAAATGAGAGAGCGGCCTGACCCTTCACGCCGGGTAGCCTGTTCACATAATTGGAGATTCCGGAGTCCCTTCTGCTTCCATCAGGTTAACAAGCCGTGTTTGTCACGTTGCAAACGGCTTCGGTCCCCGTGTTCTCCTGGTCTCTCAGATCTCCCGGGTTCAGAGAGATGGCTCCTCAGTGAGTCGACCGTCTTCTGTCCTGGTGGCTCCTCTAGATGGACCCGGGGCAGGCCCTGTCCGTGTGGGGGTGGGGAGCACGGGGGACCCGGAAGGCTCCTGCTTGGCTCTGCCCAGAGAATTCCTGTGCCTTCCCAGCGCTCATCCCAGGACGCAGGCTGCGGCCGCCCTGGTTTGTGTGAAGCTGCCCCCCAAGCTTGGGGCAGCTGGAGAAGGTCTGGAACGTAGGGGCAGCTACGGACGGCAGCCTGCCTGTCCCTGGCAGCTGGAACGGAGATGTGGGTGCTGGAGCTCACGCAGCCCTCCTGGACATAGGAGGGACCGATACGGAGAAATTCCGAGAAACGAGGCAGAGCAGGGTCCTTCCCTGATGCCTGTGAACGGCCAAGCCAGCCTGGACTACACCTCGTGAGAGAGAAGACACTCGTGTCTGGTCTAGGCTCCCGTGGATTGTGGTTTCCAGTGGCTCACAGTCGCCTCTCGCCCTAGTCCAGGTAACCCAGGCATGTCCCGCCCGTGCTCGCTGTGCTGAGTGTGGACGGCAGCCGCCCCCCGAGGTGGGTCAGCCCCGAACCCCTCAGGGGGCAGTGTGGCCTGGGGCTGGTGCCACAGCAGGTGCTGACGCCCAGGCCTGGGCAGGAGCCCAGGATTCTGCATCTGCGACAGGCTCCGGGGCAGGTCGGGCTGCAGGTCCCCAAGCACACCGGGGGTAGCCGGGGTCCCAGCCCGGATGTGCTCACCTCCCGTCCACCTCCTGCCCGCCAGGTGGGCGGGCTCAGCAGTGATGGTGGGTCCTGGAGGCCACTCCATCCCTCTTGTGCCTCAAGTGACAGAGACGTATTAGCTCCTCTCTGCCGGCTGCTCCTGCCAGCTTCGCGCCGCGGCACGGTCGTGCACCTGGGAGACAGGACGTGGGACGTGGGCAGGTGAGCAGCCCAGGAGGGGTCCGGCGGAGGCATGAAGAGTTGGGCAGGTGGGTTTCGAGTTGCTGGGTTAAGACCGACTTCACCTGTGCTTTCTGCTGCGTGGCTGGCGACGGGAGGCTGTGGGCGTGGGCGGACGCCCCACACTCACGCCCCGTGAGCCATCCTGGGATTGCCGAGCAGAGATGTCACACGTCACTCCTTTGCAGAGCACGTGACTTCCCCGGGGAGTCCTCACAGCCCTCCTCTCTCTGCATGGTGGCCGGCGGCGATAGCCTGGGTCTGGGAGCCCAGCGACGTCCTGGGGAAAGTGGTCGGGAGGGAGGAGCAGAGGTGGGGGGACCTGGGTCTGTGGAGGGAAGAGAAGCGTCGCGGGAGGGGACGCGGGCAGCAGGGCGGGCAGGGCCGGGTCACGGGGGACTGCTGAGACGTGGGGCCGGCAGCTGCGGCCTGCACGCACGGGCAGCTCTGCGCGGAGACGTGGATTCCCCGAGGGAAACCTCCCCCAGTCAGGGCCCGCCCGTGAGGCCTTGTCGTCACTGCACGCCTCCTCGGGGCCTAGTGCAAAGGGCTGCGGATGTCTCCAGAATGTCCGCAGCCCGGACTCCAGAGGCCCCCAGGGTCTTGTGAAGTTGGCCTTCGAGGTCAGAGAACTGCGCTCTTACCGTCGGTCAGCGGGGTGGGGGGAAGTTCGCGCCACTTCCAACCAGCACCGCTCAGCTCTGGTGAGACGCCTCCCGTCAGCCTCGCACGACTTCGTGGAGGGTCCTTCCTGGAAGGGGGTGTCTGTGCCTGGATCCACCTGCTGAATCCCCTGCACAGTTGCGTGGCCCGGGCGCGTGCTTCTAGCCCGGGGGTCAGTCTGCACTGCCCTCTCCCTCTGCGGACGCGGGACCCTCCACTGGGCACCGCGGGGCCCCGGGACAGGCATGGGGCCTGAGGACCGCCGAGGGCCTCGGGAGGAGGGCAGGCCAGTGGGGGCAGCCACGGGGGGAGCAGGGCAGAACTGCTGGGGGGTGACAGGAATGGGTGACATCAGATATGATCTTGGGGAGGTCACCGGCGGCCCGTGAGGGAGGCGGTGGGCTGCTTGGTCAGACACAGCATCTCCTGGGGCAGAGACGAAAGCAGGGGGCTGGCAGCTGGGCAGGACTTGGCCCGGCCAGTGCTTCAGCGGTTTGGACAGTGGCCAGTGCCCAGCAGTGGAGACGTCCCGCGGGCAGTTCGGATTTCTGGACGTTCTTGTGCGGAGAGGACTCGGGCAGCCCTGGGCCATCCCACACGGCAGCTGTGGCCACCACTGGGCCGGGGACACGCTTTCACGGGGCATGCGGCCCCCTGCACCCCTGTCCCCCCCCACCCGCCGTGTCCCATAACCACCTGCCCGCGGGTGTCCCGAGAAGTCAACTTCGCATCTGGTCACTGAACGGACCTTTGGAAACGTGAGGCTGCTCTTGACCTTGAGAAGGTTGGAGCCCCAGGTCAGAGGACCGGCCCAGACAAGCAATTCAGCAAATCACCGCACAACATCCCGACAGGGACCCAGGGTGGGAGAACCTCGATCCACGCCCCCGGAGCTGTGACAGCAGAATGATGTCCCCGAGGATGTCCACGCGCTGGTGCAGAGCGCGCAACTTTGTCAGCTTCGAAGGGAGCGGCGCTCTGGTGATGGGACGAAGGGACAGATCTTGAGAAGGGGGCGGGGTGTTCTGGATTACCTGTGTGGGGCCGGTCTAATCCGTGGGTCCCAAGACTGCGAGGACCTTGCGCAGATGGCCAGAGATCAGGCGGGAGGAGGAGGCCAGATGTGCAGCGTGAGAGGGGCTCTGAAGTTGGAGCCGGGGGCCCCGAGCCCAGACACTCACACGGCCCCGCAAGGTGGAAGGGCCCTCGGCTGACAGCCCGAAGGAAACAGGCAAGCAGGAATTCTCCCAACAACCCGAATGAACAAGGAAGCGATCCTGCCCCAGAGCCTCAGAAAGCAAGCAGCCAGGTGATAACGTCATTTTGCCCAGCGAGCCCCATGTCACGCTTCTCCCCTGCACAGCTGTGAGAGAAGAAACTCGTGTCTAAGCCACTGACTTGGTGGTAATTTGTTAGGTCAGCAATAGGAGACAAAAGAGATGATTCTGAAGGAGAAGCCCACCTCGGGCAGGCACGGACTGGAAGCTGCCCCACCTGAGGGCAGGGGCGCCCGGGGCTCCAGCTGCCGCCCCCTGGAGAGGCTGGTCCCGCACGGCCGAGGATAGAGCCAGAGCCGGGAGTGAAGGGGACACGACGGTGTCCCGTTGTCTGGGGTCTGCTGTCCCCGAAGCTCGTGCCCGTCCGCCTCCCGTCGTGAGCCAGCTCACCCGACTCGGGGGATCCAGGTGGGACCAGATGGCCCACCCGACACGCGTGACCGAAGAGT
>CM052889.1:79249278-79286671 GCA_028534135.1 Potos flavus | reverse complement strand
GCGGCAACGCTGGAAAAGGCCTGCTCCTGGTCAGGCGACTAACAGCCAAGCAAAGACTCGAGCCCAGGGCTCCCCAGTGCCCCCCGCCCCCGAGCAGGTCCGTGCAGGCAGGACCGCCGCTGATGGCCCAGAGTCCAACTTACTTGAAGGCGCTGGGGTCCCCATGTATCTTGTAGTTGTCGGCGCTGATCTTTGTGATGACCCTGGTCACAGCGATGAGGATGCCGACATTGACCTGCAAAAAGGGAGCAATGGGACACAAGGTGAGGGCCGTGGCCGCACCTGCAGAGCCCCCGATCCCGCCAGCCGCCCATCCTGCTCCCAGGGCTCCGAGCCAGCAGGCGGCGTCTCTGCAGAAACCTGGCCCTCGGGGGTCCCTGAACATTTCACTCCCCTTGCCACACGCAGTAGCACCCTCTGGGAGCACATCTGTGCCCGCGAGAAAGTTCTGGCCCCCAGGAGCACAGCAAGGCAAGGCCTGGGGTTCAAACCTCACTTCAGCATCGCTCGCTTGGTGAGCCCCTGCACAATGCGCTCGTGCCCTTGTCTCCCCGCCGGATGAGAAACAGTCCTGCTGCCCGCAGTGCGAACCGATCGTTGCAAGGATGAGAAATCGTATCCACGAAGTTGCCTGCGCACCGCCGGGCTCTCACTCCCCGGCCTGCGGCTCTGCGGTCCACGGAGGCCACCGGGCAGGGGACTGCACCTGCCCAGGGCTGCTCCCGTGGGGTCAGTGGGGCTGGGGGCGGGGCTGAGGGGGTCTCTGCAGAGGCTCCGGCACAAACCGTCCCTCCGAGGGCAGCTCTCCGGGGCCCCGACCGAGCCCGGCAAGGGAGGAGGCAGCAAGGGGAAGTGGGAGCCCGGATTTCCTTCTGCGGCCGCTGGATTCAGGACTGTGCTGTGACCGGGACCCCCTCTTCCCTCCGGAAGCCCCAGGAGGTCAATGACAAAGTCACCGAAGAGTCCAGCTCTGGGCCAAAATCCTATGTGCGCTTTCAGGCCTGACCATGGGCAAGGACAAGGTGTTTCCTGGCAGGCCTCCCGGGAGAAGCGGCCCTCCCCACCCCGGCCCGGTGCCCAGCAGAACCAGCTGGCGCTGCGGGGCGGCAGGCGGGGCCCCGGGCCTCCCACCCGGGCGGCCGTGCCCAGCCCAGGCACCCGCCCCCGAGGCGCCGCTGCTGACACCACCGTACCCGGCAGCCTTGCAGACACGTCCCCACAAACTCACTGCTTTTCCACAGAAGCTCCTCTCGGTCCCCCTCCTCCCCGGCCGCCGGTCCTCCAGGGCTCCGTGCAGGCCCTGGTCGGAGCACAGGGGCAGGGGCTGGCACCCTCCCCACTCAGCCCCAGCCTGCACTTCTGCAATCCGCCAGTAAAGTGCCCCGTGGGGCCGGCTCCGTGTCCTCGCCGACCCCTCAACCCCGGGCACTCGGCCCCTGGCTTCGGACCCATGTCACCTGCCTCCTCTCCCTCCTGCACAACGAGGATCCTCACCAAAGTCCCCCCCAGTGCCAGGTGAGGAGAGAAGTCAACGGCGTGAACGTCCCCCAGCAGTGCTGCCCTCCTCCCCCACAACCACGAGAAAACCCCACTGGGCCACGAGAAAGGGCGGGCAGAGCGAGGCCCCGGAGATGTGGGCACTGCGTTCCAGACCACGGCCGCTCCCGGGAGTCCAAGTGCAGCTCAGCTGGGAGAGCCAGGGCGTTCACATCCGGCCGGGCACCTGCCGCTCCCAGCGACCAGAGGGCAGGGCTGCCAGCAGACCCCCTTCCCCCGTGAGACTTGGCTGTTTTCTAGAATAAATGCTCTTCAGCTTTATGCTTTTGGGGAAAGTTTGGAGTTCTGATTCTGACTCCTGCAGGACTTCCCGTGCATTTCGAGGGGAGGTTCCCGCTGGGCCCGTCTGCCGCCCTGCAGTCCGACCCCCTCCACTCGGCGGTTCACAGCCCGGGTTCCTTGCACCCTGGGCGGAGCTGAGGTGTTTTTGGAGCGACACGGGGCTGGAGCCCGCGGGATCGTCCACAGCAGGCAGCAGGTCTGGGGCGGCTGTGGCCAGCCCGCTCTGCAGGGGGACCACAGACCCGGGCCGCTCTTCCCACGCTGATAAAGCCAGAGCCCAACAGACGTCGTGTGGGAAAGGCCCCGGGCCTTTGTATGTGCAAACATGTATGTATACGCTCTCCCGGCATAAAGCCCCGGGGACATTTCTGGCAGCTTCCATTCAGCATCACCTGCTGTCTCTGCGAAGATTTCTGTGGGCCTCTCTCCCCCCGCTGGGCTCCGAGGGCTTCCCTCTGGCGAGCACTCTCCCCGCCTCGAGAGCACAGTCTCACCCCCTGCAGAGCAGGAGAGGAGGCCCGGGGGACCTCTGACCCTGAGACCGCCACCGGCTCATTCAAGGGGAGGCTACCCTGGGAGCCAAAAAGCCCTAGTGTTTCAGGAACATCGGAGCAGAAGCAGGCCTGCCCCTCCCCCCGGCCACTCGTCCTGGCTGGTGCCTGGCCGTCCACAGGGGGAGGCCCGTGCGCCTCGGACACTGGCCGTTTCATCAGCCAGCATCCCTGCGTGACGTCGGCCAGCAGGTTACCTCTGACAGAGGCCGGAGGAATAATTTGTGGGCCGCACTTCAGCAGAGAGGAAGGAGGGGGAAGGAGCCACACTCGGGGTCATGGGACCGCGGGAGGAGGGAAGGGCTGCCCGGGGCTCGGGGGTTCGCGCCGTGTCCTGCTCCGACGTGAGAGGCCACAGGGGTGCGTGCCATGACTCGCAAGGAAAGCATGACACGGACATACACAGGAGACACGGCAGTGTGCGCCCACGGCTGTCCATCTGTCTCTGTGGCCGTCTGTGACCAGCAGCACAACCCTGTGGCATCCGCACGTCTGGGAGACCCAGCCGCCCCGGCTTCTCCTCAGAGGAGTCTCTCTCTTGCCCCATGAGGCCCGCACAGAACGAGGCCCCGGGGGACTCTGCCGCCCACGGGGTCCCCGTGCAGGGTGTCCAGACTTGGGTCTTACAACACCTGCTGGTCCCGCGGGCCGTCCGGGGAACGGCAGCCCCTTCCCTTCTTGATCGGGGAAGACTTTGTGCGGTGACAAGGAAGGCTATGGCTCACTTCTGCCCTCTTCTCCCCAGCTCGAGGTCCCAGGCCCCAGGGACCCTTCACTGTCCCCAAGAGTCCGGCCCCAGGGGGACCAACCGCACCAGGACACAAAAACCAGCCGTCCCAACCCAAACAGACACCTCTCGAAAACGTGTTTCAAACTGTACCCGTGGGTGCTTCCAGCCGCACGGGCCGTTGGAGCCTCTGTGCCCGGACGGGAGCCCCTTCCCAGGGAGCCGTCCTCACGAGCCCGCGTCCAGACAGCTCTGCTCACACGCCCCGGCCAAGCTTGCTGGTCCCAAGCCCACTGTGTTCATGTGGGAACGAGGCGGGCTGCCTGAGCATGGGGACAACCCCAGCACACAACCAGGGCTGCCCGGGGGGCGGGGGATAAGAGGCAAGCCCCCCAACTGCGGGGCCAGCGAGAGGCGGGACAAGTCAGCAGGACCCCACGCCCGAAAGTCACATTAAACCCCAGATCACCCGGAAACATCGGGGACACGGCCGCTCCTGCCTGGTCTCCGGATCTGGAGGGCGAAGGTCAGCACAGACAGAGAACAAGGCCCCTGGTGCCCATGCGTTCACTTCCTTCCCTTCTTTACCCTCATCAGTCACGTTCCCTCCAGACCCCTCCCCACGTCCGCGCTCTGACCGGGGAGTTGCGCTGTCCAGGCGCCCAGAGTCTGCTCTCAGCCTGTTTCTACCTTTGGGGGGAGCAGGTGACTGGTCTTCCCGGACCCCAGACAGCGGCTGGGAGCTCGGGGTCTCCAACTGCAGCCCCGCGGTCCCCTAAAAGGCCGGGTGGGAGAGTGGTCGCAGCCGAGCCTCACGCAGCCCGGGGCCAGGGGACGGCCCTGGACTTGCAGGCTCGGTCACACTGCGCTCAGAGCAGTGGCGGGCGTGGGGGAACACTCTGATCCACCACCTCGGGCCCTCCCTGGCCTCTCGGCCCTTCCAGAGCAGGTGTGAGGTCTGCGCCCGACAGGCACGCCCCGCCCTGCCTCATGCTCAGCCCCGTCGGGCTCCTCAGAAGCTCCTCTCCCCCAGGAAGCTCTTCCGTCCACGGTCCATCCCCAGACGGTGGCTCGGTCTCCCGGGCGGCGGCCAGGCCGCGGGAGCCCAAGGTCACCGCCACGGGGCCCTGAGCCGCTCCCACCCACCCTGCCTGCCTGCAGGCCCCACCGTCCGCCCCAGGACAGGGCTCGGTGGCTGTGTTACTGGTTCCTCTGGTCTCACCACAGACCCAGCCAGAAACAGCCGAGCGGCCACATCGTCCCAGATATCTTCACACAAGATCTCCAGCTGAAGCTCGCCCTGAATCCAAAGTGAAACACGAGAGCAGCGATGAAGCTGGGGCCACACGGGACATTTCTGTGGGGGGACTGGCCCCTCCGTCTGCGAGCCGTGAGGGAAACACGAGCTCCCCTTCTCTCCTTCCACTCCGCACCAGCACCAGGATGGTCTTCTCACCTTTTCCTGCTGACTCCCCAAAGCGGCCCTCACACCTACCCCTCTCTTTTCCCGGGGCCCAGCCGGAAGCAGGGGCTTGATCCCTCCATGCTGGGTCTCAGCAGCGTCTCCCCATGGACTCTCCCTGCCCCTACCCCCGGCCCTCACCTACCTATTCAGGATGTGTCCCCCCGACACCCTCCCTCTCCCCTGGGGAGAGGCCATCCCAGGCACGTGCACAGAGGACTCTGGGGAGACGGCAACCGGAATGCCCTCCGGTACCTCCGTTCCTGCAGCTTCTCCCGCACAGAGAGGCCTGGGGACTGGTGGGCGGGGTGGGGGGCACCCCTGGGAGGACCAGAGCCTGCTGCCTGCAGGACCAACGTTCCCGGCAGCACCTGCTGCTCCTCCCGGACCCAGAAGGACCTGGGGGTGGGGACGGGACGTGCACCTGTCGGTCAGCTGTGCCCCTCCACTCACAGAGGTACCCGGGGACCGTGGAGCCTGGGGCTGCGGCCAGGCTGTGGCCTACGGAGGATGGCGCATCCAGGCTGCCCGCGGTCCTGCACGAAGGAGCTGAGGGTGGACACCTGGCCTCACTCCTCTCCCACCCTCTGCTCTGCTGCCGGCACCTGCACGGGCCACACGTCCCCACAGCCAGAGAGCAGGAGCCTGGCCCGGAGAGTGGGAGCCAAGTCAGTCCGGTGGAGCGACGGGGCTGCTGTGCGGGGCGGGCGCCTCCCGCTGTCCCTCTCACCCCAGCAGACAACGGTGACACACGATGGTGTCCAAACTCTGTCCCTCTGGAAAGCCCTCGCCGAGAACGTACTGCCCCACCCACGTGCGGCTCCAGCACTGTCTGTGCAGAATTTTAACGAGGAAGGAACTAACAAGTCCTCAAGCATCTTCCCTCTTTCACTTCTAATTAACCACCAGGGCCCATGGCCTCGGTTGGTGCCAACAAACTTGGAACAATGTCAGGTGGGCTTTCGGATGAGCAGCGGGGGAAAGGAACTGGCGTGGGAGAAGGGAGGGTGTGGAATTTATGAGACCCCCTGCCCCGTGCAGGGCCGAGCAGTCCAAGTCCCTGCTAACCGCCCACAGTGGTCACCTGTCCTCAGGTGGCAGGCAGGGATAAGTGACGGGGGGCGATGAATGAGGACACTGTAGGGTCAGCCGTCTGGGAGGCGTCCCTTCCCTTCCCCGTCAGCACCAGCATCGCCAGCCAAGGTGGGACTCCACACCCTTCAAGGGCGCAGCCGAGAGGCAGTGCCATGGCCTGGGGGACCGTCCTGGGGTGCATGGAGGGCACATCCTGGGGTCCCACGGGAAGGGGTGCACGTGGAGAACCTACCCTGGGGCCCTGAGGCAGGGGTGCGCACAGAGAGCAGATCAGGGGTCCCAGCGTGGGAGGGTGCACACGGAATGCGTCTAGGGCCCTGGCCCCAAGTGTGTGTTCTGGGGTCCCACCTAGGGTCCTGGAGCTTATAGATGTCGATTTGCACAGGAGGGGCCGGAAGGGTGTGGGGAGGCCCTTCTGTGGGCCACCTCTTCCTGACATCAGTGCCCGGCACTGCTGGGGAGAGATGCCCAGATGGGACGGCAGAGACAGCCCGTGCCTGACCAGGCCTCATGCCAGATACGTGCCCAGTTCCCACCACGGTGCCAGAGCACCGGCATCCCGCTCCTCCACGGCTCCCCACGGCCGTCTGGGGACCCCCCAGCTCCGGCCCCTGAGCACTCAGGTGATGCTGGCCTGGCCAACCATCCGCCTCCATCCCCAGTGACTGGCTCTGGGCAGACACGGGACCCACAGCAGCCAATCAGCACTGCTCTGGGACTTCCCGGGGACACTTTCCCTCCTTGCTCTGTTCCGCACGCTCTGAGGACACATAGTGTCCCTGCCAGGGAGAGTGTGCCTGAGATGCAGTCAGCCAGAGGCAAGGGGCCATGCGGCAAGCAGGAGACACCTGCTGACATCCCTGAGTGCGGATCCCCTGCGCTTCCCAGGACTGAGCCCTTCCTACCTACAGAGAAGAACCTGATTAACTTATTATGTTCAATTAGCCAACATACATACCACCTACAGAAGATCTACCCTGGTTTGTGTCCCTGGGGAGGAGCGAGGGGAGGAGGACACCCACGCTAAGGCCTAAGGCCGCTGCCCCCGCCCCGGGCCAGGATCTGGTCGCTCTGCCGCCGCGGCGCCTTGGGCTGACCCTCCGTGAACAGCAGGTACCACCTCTCTGGCACCTACTCCCAGGCAGGCGGCGACACTTTGTAGAAAAGCACTGTCATCTCTGGGGAAGAATAGTCCTCCATGGAGCCTTTGTCATTAATGCTGACTTGGTGGACACCAGGGACTTGGCCCAAGGGGTCCGGCCGGCGTGACCTCGGTGCAGCCCCAGGCATCCCCGAGTCGGGAAGAAGCGAGGCCACGGGCCCAGACCGGACGCGGGGCTGCCGGGCGGAGAGGGGCTCCCTGGCACTGCCCAGGGTCCCTGTCACGTGCGCCGCCCCTCCCCTGCTAACCGCACCCGGTTTCTCCTAACTTCCTCCCGCACCTGGAATCAACCTGGTCCAGCCCAAGGGTTAGCGCCGGGACGCAGACCTGGCCAATCAGAGCACTCCCCTCCTCCAGCAAGTTATGGCTGACCAATCAGAGCACTCCCCTCCTCTGACTGCAGCAAGGGCTGGCCAATCAGAGCACTCTCTTCCTCTGGCTGCAGCAAGGGCTGGCCAATCAGAGCATTCCCCTCCTCTAGCTGCAAGGGCTGGCCAATCAGAGCATTCCCCTCCTCCGGCCCCAGGGAGGGCTGGCCAATCAGCACTCCCCTCCTCCGCACTCCCCTCCTCCAGCCGCAGCGAGGGGCTGATGATGGGCAACGTTCCAAGCCAGGCCCATCAGAAATGATGAAACTTAACCCAGGGCTTTCGTGGGAAATACAGGAGGAACAATAGCTAGAATAGCAAAGGCTGTTTTTAGAATTTTTGTGAGATTCCAGAACTCTTTACAGTCAGGGCCCCCCGCCTGAGGATGGTGCCCCCATCCCGTGCCTGAGGGCGGACCCCCGGTGTCTGAGGACAGCGCCCCCCCTCCAGAAGTGGGAACCCCCACCCCGTGCGGCAGCCTCTCTTGAGCCCTGGGCCCAGCAGAGCAGCCAGCAGGGCGGCCTGTGAGCTCACCAGCCCCTCGGGTGGCATTCTCTGTCCCCCATGTTGTTGGGAACTCTGCGGGCTGGCTCCCAGACGTGCATGACCGTCCCTGCTGCAGCTGCGGTGGCAGGGCGAGAGCCGAGACCGGGGAGGGAAGACCCCACCGGCACACGCTGCCCCTCGCAGGCTGTGTGCATCTGCATCGCCCCGCACGCCATCTGGGGACTAGAGCCCTGGGTTGCACGCTGGGGGATGGTGGAGGGGGGCTGCGACAGGCTGTGGATGGGGTCACAGGGCCCACAACGCCCAGCCCCTCTGCTCCCACAAGCGGGCACTTACCAAAATGATGGACAGCGCGGGGGCCACAAAGGCCCAGACAGCGCCACTGGAGATGGACAGCCAGCAGCTGTGGACGGAAGCAGACTGTTAGGTCTGCACCACTGTCCTCTGCCCGGGGCGCTGGGCACCTCTCCCCAGAACAGCTGCCAAGCGAGCATCTTTTTCCACTACAGGGCCCATCTGAGCGGCCAGAGTGACCCACACAGATGTCTCTGCATCCTATCCACCGTGATTTCACGCCTCTCATTCTTGGGGTGAACGTTCCAGGTGCCTGTCTGCCCCCCTTCCTCCCCTGACACCTTCAGGACCGGGACACACAAAATACCCGTGGCAGGGACGGCATCTGTGAGATGCTCGTTGGGACCTGCTCAGAGGAGGCGGCCTTTCCTGAAAACGCACCTGAGCAGCCCCTCTGAGAGGTGCACGGCCGACCCGGGCTCCTGAAGGGGGCGCCTGCGCACAGACAGCTGGGTTTTCCCACGTTTCCTGAGAATTCTAAGTTGAGGGGGATCTTCTGCTCCCGTCCTCTTGGGAAACGGTGAGCCCCCTGGACCTCTGCTTGCGGGAAGAACTCCCAGGGCACAGCCGGGGCTGTTCCTGGCTCTCTGGCCTCCTTACTGCCAGGGCCTGGGGGGACAGCCCCAGAGAGACAGACAGCACCCCCGGAACACCACAGGATGACAGGGCGGCGGCCGGGGGGCCCCTCACAGTGGTCTTTTCCCTCCTGCCAAGAGCAAGGACGCATCCCTTGACTTACTTTGTAATTGTTCCGTAACTGTTCATAGCAGATGACACTGAAATGACACAGATCAGGAGAGGAAAACCTGCGGAGAATGAGAGCAGGAAATCATGGCCTCTGGCTTCGGAACCCCTCATTCCTCAGTCATTCCCCTGCCCCTGGTGTGTGTGAACTGCGAGCAGAAAGCGCTGAGGCGGCCTCCAGGAGCCTCAGTCTAGACCGAGGGCTGACTCACGCTCACGCTCACGCTCACCGGCACTCACACGCGGACTTCTAAACCCTATCCCTTACAAACCCAAGCCTGTTTCTGAAAACGACCCACTCTGGCTGCCGGGACAGCAGCACGTCCCGGGGGCCTCGGTGTGACCCGCACGGAGCTCAGCGGCCTCTCCTCTGCTCCCCTGCCGTGGAGGGGGCCCCGGGCAAGGACGGCCTGGGATCGCTGGCTGGCTCCTCGGGGAGGGGGGGGGCGGAGAGAAAGGGCTCCTGACAAGCAGGCCACGTTCTGCTCGCTCCCAGAGCAGAGGCTGGGGGTGGTGAGCACACAGGAGTGCCCCCCACCAGCCCGCGCTGAGCCTGCGGTCCCAGAGCAAGGCGAGGGAAGCCGGCCCCGGGCTCCGCCTGCGTGCCTCCTGCGGCGGCTCCTGGCCTTTCTGGCTTCAGTCTGAACAGCTGTGAAGAGGAGTTTCCTGGACAGCTGGCCTACCTCTGACCCCCTGCACCGTGGTCTAAGTAATTCAAGTGCATTACAGACCTCCAGGCCTCCACAGAGGAGACCGACCGGCCTCTGGGGAGAGGCAGCCAGTCCGGGGGCCTCTCACCGTGGCCCGCTGTCACATGAGTGTCCCACAGGTGAGCACGACAGGAGAGAAGGCAGACTTCTCCCTGGTGCTGCACGCCCGGGGCTCCTGCCAGGACGGACCCAGGGCCACGGGAGGCGAGCCTGCTCACTCCAGCCAGTGGACCTGACTCCAGCCAGCGGCCCACTCCCTGGGGGCCTCCGTGTCCACAAATGTCACACGGCATCCTCTCTGCCTGGCTCATTTGGTGTGGGAGGGTCACATGGCACCTGAGATGGTGAGGGGTCTATGGGGGTGCATCAAGGCCTGGGCACCGGCAGCCACCCAGCGCCCCAATGGCACCACCGAGGGCCCCCAGTTTCACTGAGGATGCGCAGGCCGAGGGCCATCCTTGCTCTGGGCCCACAGAACAGGCAGGCACAGAGGCCCCGTCCTGGTGGGTTCCGGAAGGTGTGACAAGGACCGGAGGTGCTTCTGGAGATGGGTTTCACACTCGGGGGTCAAGGCCTACACCCTCCCCTACCCCCTGATCCTGGCCCACGTCGGCAGCTGGCATCTCTTTGCTGCCTGGGGTAAAATGGAGGAGTCGAAGGTTCTTTCCTTGCATTCATAACTCGTTTGATCCCAAACGCAAAGCTGGGGGCTCCCTCACCATTTCTTCCTGTGTCCCCCTCCCCGTGGCATGGGGTATCCCAGGCCACCCCATGGGGCAATGGCAGAAGCATCTGTCTGAGCAGAGGGTGGCCCCACTGTCCGCAGTCTCTGAGGCAAGCGGCAGAGCCCAGCATGTGGCTGAGTGTGTACTTTTCTTTTTTTTAAGGTTTCTTTATTTATTTGAGAGAGAGAGAGAGAGCACACGTGCACCCAGAGTGGGGGAGGGGCAGAGGGAGAGAGCCCGATATGGGGCTCGATCCCAGGACCCTGAGATCACGACCTGAGCTAAAACCAAGAGTCAGATGCTTAACTGACTGAGTCACCCAGGTGCCCCAGTGTGTGTATTCTTAAGACGAAATGTTTCAGAGGTGGGAGGATGGGGAGGCAGGAAACAGCCAGTAGGAAAAGCTTGGGCCCTCGGGCCACGAGACACCTGGGTCCGTTCTCAGGGCCACCCCAGACCTGCTGTGTGGCCTTGAGGAAGTGCCTGACCCTCTCTGAGCCTCCATGGTCTCCCTGTGGAAATGGAGGGATGAGCACCCTGCTCCCCATCCGTGCTGTGGCCGCGTGTGTGAATGACGAGGTGCTCCACGGCTCAGCTCGGTCCTTGTAATCACCTGCACTGTCGTTAACCAACTCTGGTCCTTTTTCTGCTGTGGCTGTCACTGGCACCTCCGGTCCCCGCAGCCGTGCAGGCACATGGTGTGCTTCTGCAGACAGCTCAGGGTCCGTGTGGCCCCATGGCATGGACACATACTGCGTGGAGTTAAAGATGTGCTCTCCTTGGAAAGCGGTGGTGCTTCCCCGGCCCGGAGAGGGGCCGTGGGAGCCACCGGACAGGACAGAGCAAAAAGCCCGGGGAGCGGATACCAGGAAACCTGGCGCAGGGGCGGAGACCTCACAGAGAAGGGCAGGGGGGAGGCCGGAGACAAGTGGCCTGCCCTCCTGCCTGAGGCCCGGTGCCATCTGCCACATGCTTCCGGATGCTTCTCTGGGCGCCGGGAGCCTGTCGGGGCCACCAGACTCGTTCTGGGCTCTGGGTTGTGGACAGAAGTGACATGTGCCTCTCTGGGCTGAGTATTTAATTTCCTGGTGTGAGGTCCTTCCGCGTCCTCCCCTCTCTCCCAGCACCCGGCACCACGTTCCAGGCAGCGACCCCTCGCCGTGGGGCTGCCACGAACAAAGCCCCACCCACCGCCATGGCCACCTGGGACACGGAAATGGGAAGGAAAGGTGTGCGGCTTTACAGCAAGCAGCGCTGGGTGGCCACCTGGCTGGCAACCCCACGGCCCGGCACCAGCCCAGCTCCCCGGAGCGCCAAGTGGCCCAGGGAAGGGCGGCCGCCATGAGCCACGATCGAGGGTGCGCTCCGGACGAGTGGGAGCTCCCCGGGGGAAAGCTGAATGTCTCACTGCCGAGTTGGTCATCGGACACGCACATCTGTGGCGGGGATGTGCAAACTCTCAAACGTTCCTCACCATCTCCTCTCCTGCTCCCACGGGGACGCTTCAGGGACAGAGATCATGGGTCATTCACCTTTCGAGTCTGACCTAAAGCCTGACATCTAACAAAACCTAAAGCTATGTTCCTGATTTGATGCCTCCAACCCCCAACTCAGCTTCAAGACAGTCCCGAGGGTTTCAAGGCCAGGGGCAGGCTCTGCGGGAAGAGGCCACCGTGAGAGCGCGCTCCCTGCGGTGGAGGGTCGGCCTCCAGCTCCTTCTTCACTAGCCCCTGAAGGTTGAGAGGGCCCGGCTGTGTGCAGACTGTCTTGGTTTAGGCCCAGAGCGAACTCTAGCCCAGCCAGGAGAGAGGCAGTTCCTGAGCCCTGAGGACATCCCCCACAGGAAGGTGACAGGCCGGCCCCGGGCTCCCGCTGCAGACAGCAGCATCCGGGGCCACACACGCACACACCCACAGGGATGACGCTGGTGTGAGAAGCTACACAGTCCCAGACAGTGCCGTCCAACAGGACTGTAAATTCGGGGTTCCCAGCTGGCCTTACTTTTCTAAAGACTATGATTTATATAAAACCTCAAATTATTTAAATACTAGTAAAAATCATTCATTTTTTTTCCTTTAATACTGCCGACCGAGTAAGAGCCCGGGTGGGCACAGGCTCCAGGGGTGCTCACAGGCCAGGTCGGGGACATCCTGGCTGCTGCGGGCAGCTTGCATGGCCCCAGGAGCGGGGGCGGGGGGGCGGAAGCCGGGAAGGTGCAGAACATACCACCCTCCCCCCAAACACCTTACATCGGGCAGCTCAAAGCACAAAGTAAACATGTTTATCTGCTCCCCGCACAATGAGGGCTGTGAAAATTAAACCCATTTGAAGAAAACCAGGAACAAGCAGCAGGTCACTAATGCTGGATAATCGCTTTCTCGAAAATGCAGTCATGGCAGGTGTCGGGTGACAGGGCCGCTCTACCGGCTCTGACAGGAAGCGGGGACTTCTCGGGATGGGGTGGGCAAGATGGAAGTTCACGGAGTCAATTCAGTGGGGAAGGGGGCTCCGGGAAGTAACTCAGCGGGGGAGGGGGCTTCGGGAAGTAACTCAGCAGGGAGGGTCTTCTGGAAATAACTCATCGGGGAGAGGGCTTCTGGAAGTAACTCGGTGGGGAGGGGGCTTCTGGAATGAAGCTAGCAGTGGCTTCACAGACGCACCACTCAGTGAGACAACCCTCACTGGTGAAAATTAGCCTAAAAAAACCCCAAACCGTTGAAAGTCCCTGTACATTTTCCTAAGGCCATACAACAAATTAGGAAAGACTTACTTAAGAAAACCTATTAGATCTTGGTAATAACAGAGGGTCCGTGACACTGGACTCGAGCCATGACTTGCTGCACCCCAAGGAGACAGGCCTCCCCGCACTGGGCCCCTCAGAGCTACACTATCTCACAGGGGTGGGCCGCCTGCTCCTCTCCTTGCAGAAACTCTATCCCAGGTAAGAGCAGCAGAGATCAGAGCTCCCTTCCTCCGCGCAGCCGCAGCCCATAGTGTGCGGAAGCTGTCGCTGCTGTGACTCGTGGAGAACACCGGCCCGACTGCCCTCCCCTAAGGGCACTTGCAGGGCAGAGGCCCTACGCTGCAAGAGGCGAGCTGGCATTAGAGGCTGCCCGCCCTGCCCAGGGCCGTGCTCTAATGCTGGGGTGCCGTCCCAGAGAAACGAGCCGCGGTCCCTGCCCCAGCTCCAGAGCAGTGCCTCCGGGACTCTTCCAGGTATGGGGAAAACAGACTATTGGCTCACACAACTCCAAAGCGCTCTCCATGGGAACTGATTTGTTTTGTAAAAGCCTAAGTTCAAGCCTAAAAGTATCTAGACTCTTGGAAGTATGTCATATGAAGGTGAAATCACATCTAACCTACGTCCATCTGCCCCATCCCATCCCCACCTACCCCATCCCTTCCCCACCTGACCCACCTATGCCATTCTATCCCCGCTACCTTCACCTGCCCCATCCCATCCCCACCTGCCCCATCCCTTCCCCACCTACCCCACCCTATGGCATAGTAGTAGCGGTGCTTGCTGTCCTCTGAGCCAAAGACCTTGATCACCATGCTGTAGAGATGCAGCCCTTCCACCAGCATCCACGCAAAGGCGCTCAGGAAGAAGTAGTGCAGGAGCATGGCCATCACCCGGCAGGGGATCTAGGAGCAAAGGCACAGAGGGGCCATCTCTCTCGGCGTGAGCAGTGGGCAGTTCCCGGCATCCCGGGTCACGTGCCCTCATTCCCTGCTGAGGGGAGTGGCAGGGACCTGGCTCCCTTTCTAGTCCCGCGGTTCCGGTGGGACCTGTGACTCCCGCACAGTGATTGGCTCGCAGGGAATCAGGCCTGGCCAATCAGCATAAAGACCGGGGTCCTCCGCAACAGGATTGGCTCAGGCTGGGCACGTGAGCAGACCAGCCCAATGGGGTGGGCTATGGGGAATGGGCGGAGCCGCCAGGGAGCCAGCCTTCGAGCCTGGGGCTTTGCAGACACGTGGGCCTGGCAGCTGCAAGCAGGTCCCTAAGCAGGACCTGTCCCGGGTCTGGCAGCCCCGTGCCCGTGTCCACATGGGGCCGGGAAGAGGGCAGAATGATGGGAGGGAGGAAAAATAATAATACGTTTACATGCCACCTTCAAAAATTAAAATAAAAAGGAGAAAAAAGGAATTAAAGACAGAGGCCCAGATACAGCGTGATTTCTGTCTGGCATCTCAGGCTCTGCTGTCCCAGACTCCCCGAAATATCAGCTCATTCTCAGGACAGCATCGTGTCCCCAACACCTGGTTTCCTAAGCGCAGCTGGAGGTCCAAATCTGCCCCACGTGCCCAGCAGATGTAGGTGTCACATGTGCAGTGCTCGTCCCTGTGGGCCCCATCCCTGGGGTGCCATTGCCCACCAGCCGCTCCGGACCCGGGCCCCAGGGTCACTCACCGTTCGCTGGGCTCATCCCACAGGTGTGTCCCTCGAGCAGGACCACTCGGGGTCCTGCCCCGGGGCTTCAGACACACGGGGCCCCGGGGTCCCCACCAGGGTGATGGGAGCCGGGAGCCTCCACAGACCTGCTTCCCCTCCCGCAGCCTTCACACGGTGGGGCCCCATCCCTCTGGAGTCAGGAGGATGTACAGGCAGCATCCGCATCACCCGGATGCCTGATCGAAATTCGGAATCCCGGCCTCACCCAGAGCTACAAAACCAAATCCGTGTTCTAAGGAAACCGGAGGGCTCACACATCCAGAGAAGGAGGCTGGCGCATGTCTGGTCCCTCCATGGCACATGCAGGGCTCTTTAGATGCCCCTCCGCACCCCTAAACTGGCGAGGGAGGACCCTGCAGCCCAGGAGGATAGATCTCTCCCTCAGCAGCAGCCCCGGGACAGGCAGGTGGGGGCTGAGGACCCCGCGGCAGAGAGGACAGGAAGCTCTGCTGACCCTCACTAGTGTAGGATAAAAAGCTCACTCTGCCTCAGATGATCCTTCGTGAATCTTAAGACCACCGACCTCTACTGTTCTGTTCCCCGGAACCGCCTCTCCTTCTCTCCTGGTGGGAACAAGCGGGAGTCTGCTTCTCCTTCCCACCAGCTGGGTTTATAACCCACATCGCCCCAAGCCTGGGTCATTTCAGTTTTAGCTCTTAACCTTCTGAGGTTCTAAGACTTCCTAGGTCCCTAGTACAAAGGGCAGGGAGAAGGTGGGCCTGGGTCTTCACGTTCCTCTTGCCAGCAGAGCCCGACCTCACCCACAGCAAGCAGAGGTGGCCAGGGGTTTGAGGTCAGTGCAGCCATGAAAAGCAAGACTGCAGGGGGCCGACCCTTGTTGGAGTCGTCTGCCCACTCCCAAATCTAGAAGCAGGAGGCGAGGACGGCGTGGCCTCGGCGGGCCTGTCTCCAGGATCAGAGGGCCGGTCTGTGTCCCCTGTCTGCATCACGCCCGGCACCCACCAGGGCCAGAGGGCATGCTGACACAGCAGCAGGAGCGCCAGCCTCTCAGCCCGTGGGCCGTGGTGGGCAGAGATCCCAGCTCAGCTGGGCTGTCTTCTGTGTCTCTCCTGGAACAGCCCCTGCCCAACTATCTGGGGGATGTGGCCTGAATTCTGAGTTGAAGAAACCAGCAGGAGTCAACCCCGGTGACATCAGAGGGAGGAAGGAGAGGGGCAGGGGGGGCCTACTCACCGTGCCAGGCTCGAAGCTGAAGCTGACCAGCAGGAGGGTCTGGGCCACCAGGACAGCGAAGGACAGGTTGGCATGGATGTGGTGGCGCTGGTTCCGGATAGTGCTGACAGAACTGAGGGCCGAGATGCAGGGGTGAGGCCCAGGCCCTGCGCCAGCGCCGCCCCCGCTGCTCCCTGCCACTCCCCCAAGCGCTGCCAAAGAGGCCTTTATAGAGCCCGTCCAGACGTGTCACTCCCCGCTCTGACACCTCAATGGGTCCCTATTGCTTTTGGAAAGGAAGCAGCTCCTTCCACCGGCTTTGGCCCTGCACAGCCTGCCCCCTGCTTCCCCCTTCCGGCCCCTGCTGACTCAGCCCGTTCCACGCTCCTGCTCCCGCTCCCGATGCCCCATTCTGGCTCACACGCACCCCAGTCCTTTCCAGGCTGCGGCCTTCACACCAGCCGTGCCTCCCTGGGAGAGGCCCGATGTGTCTGTTCCTGCCCCGCCTCCCCAGAGCTCCCTGCCTGGCTGTGGCAGGCATCCTGAGCAACGCGGGGGGACAAGGGAACCAAAGAACTAAAGTCTCAGCTCAACTCGTGCGGGCTCCTCCTGCCTGGCCTGGCTGTCCTCACCCCTGCCCCCCACAGTTCCTGGAGTTCTGGGGAGCTGAGGGCCTCTCCCTGCGGATCGTGCTGCAGCCCCTGACCCGGGACCCTGCAGTCACGGCCAGGCTGGGTGCCGGATGGTCCTCAGGGAACCAGAGCAGGTAAGGAGGGGTGCTGGGCTCCAGGAGGAACCCCCTGAGCACCATCTCCCCTGCAGAGGAGCGGGGAGGGGAGATAAGCACCCAAGCGCCTCCTGTCCTGTGTGAGACCAACAGCCCTGAGCAGTGGCCAGCGTGTCTTCACAGTCGTCTGTCCATATGGACAATGCTCACTTCCATTCCATCCCAGCTCAGAAAGGGCCACAGAGGGACTCAGCTGCCACCCTCCCTTGGGGGTGCACAGACTCCCTTGAGCTCTGACCACACGTGGCTTCAGCCGGGAGGAGTAGGGGGCCTCCTGGGAAGGGGCCTTCCTGCCTCTCCAGATGACACCCGGGATCCCCCTACGGAGCTGTGGCTTTGTCTTTGGGTAGGGGGTCCTCCGTTCTAGCTCTCGCTAGCCCAAGGGCCAGAAAAACCTGTGGGCTGGTGACTCTTCCAGAACTTTCCAGCATAACTAAAGCAGGGTGCCCTCCAATCCCACAGCCCCTCCCGCCTCCGTCCTCTCTTCTCCAGCACCCCAACCTTTCCCTGCACCCCAGATCTTCAGATGAAAGGTGACTTTGGAACAGCTGTCCAGCTGGAACGTATCACATGTAGGTTCTCAACGAAGCCAGGCATTCGCCACCTCCCGAGGACACGTGCCCGGCGGGAAGCCGAAGTGGGGCAGGCTGGCACTGACATTCACCCGAGGGCGCCAAACCTCCCTGGACACGGGAGAGAGCAGAGGATGACTCACGAGAGCATGGCGAAGGTGACCAGCGTGAGCACTAGGCAGACCAGGGACACAGAGCAGCCGATGTACGTGATGGACGAGAGCGCCACCTGGTGTCCACGTGTGAGCTGTGTGGGAAGCAGAACAGAGCCGTCTGTGCTGGTGCTGGTCCAGGTCCCGGAGGCGGAGGTGACGGGGCTCCCACAGGAGAGGGGGCTCCCACTGGAGAGGGTCCCGGAGCCGGTGATGCTGGAAAGCTCCGCCCGAAAGGCCACACCAGTCACTCGGATTCCTCCACACCTCCGGCTTCTGTCCTGCTAATTCCTACCTCCTGCCCTCCCAACCCGCCCCCACGCCCGCCGCCCAGCCGTGCCTCCTAGTCTAGCCTGCAGCACCCAGGGTGGGTTGAGACCCGGACCCAGGAGCCACAGGAGCGCGGTTTAACACCCGGGAGAGGGGCTGACTCCCCCAAGGTTCCCGCGGATGTACACAGCTAACGTGCACAGAGCCGAGCCAGGGACACGGGCCGAGCGGTCCGAGAGCTCGTGCAGAGTCGGCTATCATCCCTGACGTCCAGTAGCACAGAAAGGAACTTGGTGAACGACTCGGATGCAAAGCCATGGAGGACAGTGACACAAGCCTCAGCTCTCCTCGCAGCACAACCGCAAACGGTGGCCCCTTCAGCCTCAGGTCACACGCACTTGACCCTGGACGCCACGCACTCCGTGCTCCCTGAGCCTCGCGCCTAGCAGACCAGTTTCCCCACGCCGGTCTCTGCAGGGTTGTCGCTGCCGCGCTTCCTGCTGTGGCTTCTGGCCGGCTCTGCATCAGAGACCCAGCCGGAGCCCCTCCCTGCCCCCCACATCCGGACACCAGACATCGAGGTCTCTCCAGCCTCGGCCTCGACACCAAGGGGCCTTCACCCCAGCTAAGCCTGCCTCTGCTCTGCTCATCAGGACGTAACCAGGGACACAAGGAGGCAGCTCAGGATGCTTGCGCGTGTCCGGAAGGACTGTGGGCCCAGGAGGCTCCGATTGCACACACCGGGGACGGCGTGTGGACCATACAGAGCAATCTGGGAGCCAGCGGGACTGCACCTGGGGACGGACAACTTAATGGGCTTTACTTCTTCCAGATCTGTGAGTCACCGCCGGGTAACTCACTCCCTGGGGGCTACAAAACACTTGGGAGCCGTGACTGAATGGAGGTGGAGGGGGAAAAGCCTGCAGCCCGCAGCCCTAGATGCAGGAGCGGGGCGAGTCCCCATTAGCCACTTCCTGTTTGCCCACACCAGTTCCCGAAGCAGGAGGAATGCGTGGGGGTCAGCGTGCTCCCACAGCGAGATCCTCGGCCGCACCCCGGGGTCGGGACCCTCAGCGTCCCCCTGTGCGGGTGGGTTCGCCGGAGGCGTGCGGATTCATCAGGTAGCCCAGGAAGGCGAATGCAAACGTGTTCCTAGAGCTGGGTCCCCACACCGTGTGGCCTGAGACTCTGGGCGTGTTGTGAGCAGGGCTCGCTGGCCTGATGTCTCCGGTGTCAGAAACGGGGACGGGGAGCCGCATGCTCTGTCCCTCTAACGACTTCCACAGGTAAAAGCAGGTAAAACCCGAACACTGGGCACTTCTTGCACTCTCTGGGAGAACAGAGGAAATGCCGCCCCTCAGTTCCAGACAGAGTTCTGGAACAAGTGCTCTTACAGACAAGATGTTTTTGGGAGTAAAAGCACACACGAAATGCCAACATTTAACCGAGAATGTGCTCTTTGCTGTCACAGGTAAGTGGAAAGTCTCCCGGCCATCACGACGGCCCTGGGGATGGAAGGAAGCATCACACGGAAAGGGTTACGGATGTCACAGACCCCAGCTCTTCGCAGGAACTGGGGTTCACCTCGGCGGCACCCACCAGATGGAAACGAATTACCCAGCCATGGAAAGAAGAGCACGTGAAGGGTGACGACCGTGCCTGGCTCATGTGACACCTCTGGGACCCCCCCCTCCCGGGTCTGTCCCTGAGCCAGTGCACTCCACGGGAATCTCCATGCTGCCCAGTCACCACCTAGATCTTTCTCCCCGGGAGAGGGAGAGCTCGCTCCGACGGAACCCTCGCTGCCTCATGTCTACCCATGGAGGCGGGAGCCATCGGCGGCCCTCGTGCACGGGCTGCACAAGTGAGGCAGGTCTGCAAGCTGAGGCGGAGCCACCTGGAAGACGCAGTGATCTGGTTTAGACGGTTTAGATGCAGCGACCCGGTTTAAAAGGTGCAGACGGTCTCTCCCCTGTGCTACCCTCTGTGGCAGGAACTGGGGCTGCAGGCACAGGGAGAGGGGAGCCGGGTGAGGGGCTCCCCTTCTGCTCGCAGTGCTGCGGCCTCTTTCCCACACGTGGGTCTCATCTGTAGGACACGGGCCCGGCATGGGCCTGGGACGAGCCCTCCTCCGGCTCCCACAGGGCCCCCTCGCTCCCCTGCAGGCCGGGCAGCTGTCAGATGGCCCCAGCTCTCCCCGCTCGGCTCCCCTCAGCACGTGCAGTCACGATGCTTCTGACGACACACGGTGAATGCACGAGGCTCCCACATCACAGCCTCCATCTCCCCCCTCAGCCTGGTGGCCCAGAGCCGCCGCCCCGGCCCCAAACCGAGCCCTTGGCCTCCTGTCCCTCACACCCGGCCCTCCCGGATGGAGACACGCCCGCTCCCCCCGTCCCAGTGCCCCCAGCCTGAGCAGCAATGGCTTCTGAAGCCACAGTCGGCGTCCCTCTGTAGGGCAGCCCAGCCCCCAACAGCAGCACAGCACACGCTCCTTCCAGAAGAGTCTACAGTAAATGAAGCCACAGCGGCTTTTCTTCTAAAGTCGCAAGCTGGGTCTGGTGGGAGGAGGGGATCCCGGCCCGCGGAAAAGCTGAGCGCCCAACGGCACCCAGCCGGCAGCTGCCTCCAGAGTGTGGCTTTCCTCCCGGATGTTCCTATCCCACCTCCGGGGCCTGTTTCCACACATTCCGGGTGAGCAGACCGGCCTCCCTGTGTGACTGGGTCCTGAGGGGAGAGACAGAGCCACAGCCAGTGGCCCAGCACCCCAGAGAGGCAGCAAGGCCACCAGGGGGAAGGGCCCCGGGAGCCTGGGAGGGAGACAGGCAGGGGGGGATGGGAGGGGCAGGGAGTGGGGAAGGGCAGGGGAGGGAGGGGGTGGGAAGACCATCAGCAGGGAGACAGGTCCCCCAGGGACCCAGGACTCTACCATCTCTCAAAAGGATGAAAGCAAAGGGGTCGGAAAGTGCGGGGAGGCTCAGTCCTGACTCAGGCCTGCTGCACCCCAGCCCGCTCCTGCTCTTTGGGGACGTCACCAAGCTCCTTAGGCTGGCTGCTCAGCCACCAGGTGACCCTTGGGCACTCTCATGCTCTTTTGGAAGTCGCTGTCACCTCAGTTAGAGTGGGTGCTTGGGGCTCAGTTCTTGGGGCTGGGTGCTCAGAGCTCAGTACTCTGGGGAAGTCACAGGTGGGGAAGCCGAGGCTCAGGGCCGGCACTTGTGGGAGGCCACACAGAGCATCAGGAGAGGGACCCTGAGCGTCTGCTGACCGGGGAGCAGAGTGGGGCCACTGCTGAGCGCACCCCAGCAATGGGGATGAGGCCGTACACAGTAGGTGCTCATCAGAAGTCTCTTGAGGAAGTGACACGCACAAGGGAGACCGCTGGAACAAACCTGCTTCCCCACGGTGAACTGGGTGGGCGCGTCTCCACGCGGGCTGGCCCGGCCTATCTGGTACACAGCTAGCAGGACCACAGACGCAGTTCCCGGGGGGCACGCCAGCAGCCCTGGCCACGCCCTGCAATTAGGTCCCTGGCAAGGCAGCCCCCCGCGCCCTCCCCGGCGCCCAGAGCCCACCGAGTGGCTTCAGGCTCCTGGCGGGGTAGCAGCTGCGTGCGTAGCCGTGGGCCCAGGGTGCACGAGCTGACCCTGAGGGATGGGGGTGCTGCGGAGGCGAGACCCCCCGCACACGGGTGCACACGCGCCCCGCAGCTCCTGCCTCAGGAGGCGTGGTTTGCCCCTGGGGTGCCCTTCCTTTCCCCGCCCTGGGGCTAGATTTAGAAATGCCCAGAAAAGCCTGGAGTTTGCTTCGGGACATGGGCTCCTCTGAGTCACAGACCACAGACTCCAAGGCCTCCGGGGAGGCATTTTACATAAATTCATGAGGCCAGCTGTGAGCCTGCACACATCATATCCAAGTGGAACTCTCGTTTCAGAAACATACTTCTATCTTCTGTTTTTTGCAAAGGCCTGCGTGGTGGATATGTCATTTTCCCACCCCAGGCAAGAGCCAGAAAGGCTTTCCTGTCTTCCTAGGAGCAGAACAGAGGTGCCCCCGTTAGGAAGGCGGGAGGCCAGCGTTCAGTGTGGGGAGGGCGGCAGGAGGTGCTGGACTGTGGTCAAGTGCAGCCCCCACCCCGGCCTGCCGGGGGCAGCAGCTGCTTGGTCACGAAGCCCCGGTGGCCGGACTTTTTTTTTTTTTTTTAAAGAAAACCAAAATCCAAAATCTCAGATAATTTCTCTGACTTTTGAAATATTAACAGATGGGCTGAAGGAATCATGCCAATAGGCCAGCCTCCGGACCGGGCTCTGTGGCTCTGTCTCCCTGAGCGGCTCCTTCGCCCTGACCCTCGCCCGAGTCTGCGCCCGGGGAAGGCGGGAAGGCAGGAAGGCGAGGGGCTTCCGGGGACTGGCTTTCCCAGGTGCACCTGTCCTGGCACCGTGCTCCTGCTGCCCCCTCCCGGGCCGCTCCCAAGGGACCCGCTGGAGGAGCCAAGCAGGGGCGAGGGGGCCTGCAGGAGGCGAGCAGGGGAGTGGCAGCATGGGGAGACAGCGCACAGAGGGGGCCTCTGGCTTCCGCCAGCTCAGGGGCCGTGCCCACCATTGTACAGACAACCGGACTGCCCCCCAAATGTGAACCTTGGGTGGGGGTCCCAGAAGCAGGTGGAACTGACTCGTCTCTACGGGTTCCGTCCCATTAGTCCCTCCCCCCTCCGAGTCCTCACGGTTCCAATTCCCCTTCCTAGGAATTCCATCTCTGAGTCGGTCACTGGGGCCATGGTGGCTCCCGCAGGGGCCGGGGTGATCTGAGCCCCAGCCCTTCCTGGGTCGGACTGGGCCAGCCCACCACAGCAGCCATCACTGGGGACCCCGTTCCTCGGTCCCCAGTGCTCCTGCGGGCCAGGCCTGAGAGACGATGATTCCGGCGCCAGCCTCCTGCCCCGGTCCCTCGAGAACAGGCCCGCGGGAGTCAGCCTCATGCCTCACGCAGCCACACCTGGCATCCCGGTGGCCAGAGAGAGGGCTTCCTGGCCTCCCTCCGCTCCTCTCCTGCAGAACGGACCCTCTTGTTCATGCATGGTTCACACCGCACGCCCTCACACGGCCTCTGCCCAGCGCCGGCTCTGAACCACTGGGCGTGGAGAAGCAGGGGAACCAGACGCGCTCTCAAAGCCCCCGCGCCGGACAGCAGACCTTACAGACTGCCTCTTCAAGCTGCTAATTCTACTGTTCAGTTTGTTACCTAATTCCACACCGATGCCTGCACGGAGGCCCAGCGCACCAGCCGGGGCTGCAGTCCGGGGTCTCCCGACCTGCGAACAGCCCAGAAAGTCTCCTGGGTACCTTTCTCCTGATCACACGCCGAGACACGACCTCACATAGGGACCGCGCATGGCTTTATAAAGATGCGACGTGTGGGGACACCTGGGGGCTCAGTCGGTTGAGCGTTTGTCTGACTCTTGATTTCGGCTCAGGTCACGATCTCAGGGTCGGGAGATTGAGCCCTGTGTTGGGCTCCACGCTCAGCACAGAGCCTGCCCGAGAGTTTCCTCTCCCTCTGTCCCTCCTCACGCTCGCTCTCTAAAATAAATACATAAAATCTTAAAAAAAAAAAAAAAAAAAAAAGATGTTTGTTCGCTACTCTGCATGCTGCCCTTTCCACATGACAAAGCTCCGGCGGTCCCTCCAGGTCGGCCGGCACGGTTACCATCCACGGTAGCTCTTGATGGAATCATTCTGTGAACACGTAGGCGGGAGTGCGACGTCCTCCTTGTCATGGGGGTGGTAGAGCCCACGTGCTCCGTGCCGTTAGGCCCATTAACACTTCCTTGTTTTGTTCCATCCACGACAAATCAGGCCGGAAATAGTATTTTACTTATCATCTTGCTTTCCGATTCTCGGAATTCTACGATGCAGACCCTCGTGGGTGTACTGACAAGTCCCGGTCTGCCTTCCTGGACTTACGGGGACACCACATTGTTCCGACACGGGAGCTTCACGGGGACCCGCTCTGTGCCATGCAAATCTCTCCTGCTCTATTCCTTAATTTTCACGACTACTCTCAGAACTCACTGTTCCAAAATTAACCTGAAAGTAATTTTAAGGAAATGGTTCGTAACAGAAGAACGTAGGGTCAGATGGAGTAAGGACCACTAGAGCCGGCCAGCCACAGCTGGGGTGACCGGAGCTCTGGGTCAAGGGGACTCCACAAACCAGCCAGTGGGGGACCCCGTGAGGTCGGCACTCAGTGCGAGGGGGTTTGGGCCTGTCTCCCACTCGAGGAGCACAAAACGTGTTGTCCCCCACCCCCCTGTTGTGGTTGGCCGAGCCCCTCACTATTGACTAATGGGTGGGGACCCCACATCACAGTCCCCCCAGAGAGAAGAGCAAGCAGAGCGAGGCCTGGGACATCCCTCCACGTCCCAGCCCAGCTGCCCCAGGCCCCACGCAGAGGGGTTCCACGGAGGCCCTGGCGGGGCGCAGGCCAGGGCAGACCCGCGGAGGGAAGGCGGGTGTGGCCACAAGCTCTGAGGAGAGACCCTGGCCCAGGACACCCCCTCCCAGAGGCCCTCAGGAAGACGGGGAAAAGCCATGCCTGCTGTCTCACTAAATGAGCTGCGCCACAGATTCAGCATCTGCTGGTGATAACCACCATCATTGTTGAAACGTTCCTGAGAACGTTCATTTTTAGCAGGGGTAATTTTGAATCATTTTCAAATCAACCTTTCCTGGCAATGAGCAGATAGGATTGGCTTCCACGAAGACACCCACAGACTGTCCAAATCTGCTGTCACCTACATCGAATGCTGACAGATTTGTATCATAAATGCTCTGTGACTGTTTTTTTTTAGCTCACTGGACTGAGCTGCCTCCCTTCCTCCTTGTCCCGCCAACATCCCAAACCCAGCTTCCTGCCCACACCCACCACCCAGCAGTCCCTTCCACGTCGCGGACCTCATTCTCTACGTGCAAAGGACACAGAGGACCCGTCTGGAGGCTGGGCTTTCGGATCTGCAGAGCGGAGCCAAAGCTGGGGCTCTGCCCCCAGGTGACCTTGGGCAAGTCCCCTGTAACGGGAGGATGGCTGTCCTGCCTGCACCAGCGCCCACAAGCGGTCTGCTCGCCCACGTCCATGACGTCCTCTCTGCCCCTGACATTTGGGTCTGAAGCCCCAGCTTTGAGCCCTGGCACCTTTCCCGAGAGCCCCCGGCCCCCGTTGCTGTGTGCACCTGCTCCTTCCTCCCAGGCCCGTGAGGCCGCAGCCTCCACCCCGCGGTGGCTCACCTGCACCTGCTTCTTGGGGAGCCCCTGCGGGCTGCGCCCTTCCTCACCCCGCCCCTGTGGCTTCCACGGGGCCGTCGCCGCCACAGGACAGACCCAGCTCTCAAGTGCGGAGCGCCTGCATCCCCCCCTCAGGGTCCCCAGCACGGTGATGCGTCTGCTGCTTCGCTCCCAAGGCCCAGAGCAGTGCCTTAAAGGCCTCGGGTGGTCACCTCGAACCCAGTCCTTCGCTGTTGGGGTGAATGACTCCCGCCCGTCTCCCTCTCTGGGCCCCGCTGTCCACTTGGCCACCGCAGCCTCGGACTGTCCCCACCCTACTGGCACATACATTCTGCGGGTGGCAGCCTGATGCCTTTCCCGCTGGGACAGCGGAGGTGGGCCGCTGACTGCCACGTGGGCCCAGAGAACACGACGGAGGCACGTGGGCTGAGGCCCTGGCAGGACAGGCAGAGATGGAGGCACGAGCCTCACGGCGGCGGTGCCCGCGACTCCCCCAGCCGGACCCCTGGTGACATGTCTGTGCACGACAGGACAAGAAGGGAGGAGAGCCCGGGAACGGGTGGGATTTCAGAGGGCGCCCCAGGCAGCCCAGGTAACTGAGGGGCCCTCTCTCCACCACGGGGCACTCTGGAACCTTCGACTCCACCCCACCTCGGTGTCCCCACACCGCTGGCACTGGCCCACCGCCTGCCCTCCCTGCAGCTAACGGTGCAAAGACAGAGTGCACATCCCGACTCAGGCAGCCCCGGGCAGAAGAGCGGGGGGGGACAGGAGAGAAAGGGGGTGACAGAGGGTCCAGGGGGTGGGAACCAGATGGGAAGGGGTGCCCGGCATCTGAGGGGCAGCTGCTGCCCACACGTCACTCCCACTGGGACCGCCTGGGGGTCACGGCTGCCTGAACACAGATGTACCCGCAGGGCACCAGGTAAGGCGATGGCTCATGCCCCTCAAGCCCGAGACAGCACCACGCGTCCAAAGCTCCGAATGTTCTCACTTGAAAGCCTCCTGACCTGTAGGAGCCCAGTTCTGTCCACTCCCCTCAGCGACTCCGAGTGATGGGCCCTGGGACGTCGGCACACCCCTATCCCCCAGAGCTTCATCACCAGCAGAGCCAAGGGGACCCTCCCAGCTCCAACCTGTGCACAGTGCTGATGTGTCTGTGCGGGGAGCGCGAGGGGCACGTGGTGCCACCCCTACCCCCCATCCTCCTGGGGGTCCTGGAACTCCCCTGTGCAGTCTCTATAAGCAATTCACAGTCTGGACGCAAAGCCCATGGCACACGCTGCAAATGAAGGGGTCTCCTGCACCCGCTGCCTCCACCCCAGAGCCTGCCGTGCTTGCCGCCTCCACCCAGGAGCCTCCCCGTGCCTGCGTCCTCCATCCCGGAGCCTCCCCATGCCCACCGCCTCCACCTGGGAGCCTTCCATGCTTGCCACCTCCACCCAGGAGACTTCCACACTCGCCACCTCCACCTGGGACACCCTGAGCCCGGTCCTGCCTCCTGCATCTGCACCTACTGTTCCTTGGCCTGGAACGTTCTCCTCTGCTCCCCCCTGATCACACCTCTGCTCCCCCCCTGATTACACCATCAAAAGGCCTCTCCTTCCCCACGTGTGCCTGCCACATCACTCCCTTCAGTCGTCCTTCACTTGCCGCTGCCTGAGACAACCCCGGGGTTTGCTAATCTGTTACCTGTCTCTCCCACTGGAACATAAACTCCTTGAAAGCCAACCGTCACTGCTCTTGTTTCCAGCTGACCCCCCACGTTAGGTGCTGGTAAGTCCTTGTTGAATGGCTGTGGATGAGGAATTGATGCTTATGTGACGACCCTGGGGGTCACTAAGAGGCACGCCCCACCAGAGAAGACGCCACAGTCCTGCACGCATCAGGGGCTCTGGTGCCCTGGACCACGGAACCCCGGGCAGGGGGTCTGTTCGGAAACACACGGGCCCCGTGGAGTCGATGCGCCAAGGGAGGGATGTGGTGTGCTTGAGCAGGTCAGGACAGCGGAGAGCTTGTGATCTCCAGACCCCAGGTCATTTCCATGCACGGTGCAGGGGCATGGGAGCTCAGGGCACCCGCCCCCGTGACTCGGGGGATGGGGGGTGCACGGCCCTGAGGAAGGGGGAAGCCTCTGGCTCCCCGCCCTGTGCAGCCCGGCATCATCAAACCCACGGACTCTTCAAGAGGAGCCGGAAACTCAGAGTTACAAATAAGATTCTTCAATTCCTAAAGCGTAGTTTGGGATGAAATTAAATGTGTCTATACAGGTGTTTGCCTCTCCAGAGGCCTTAGGAGACCCCTGGGCTGACCCCTATCTCCTCCCCGACCTCCTGCCTTCAGCGCACAAAGTCACGTTCCGCTGAGGTCTAGAAGCCAATCAAGTCATTCCCACGCAGGGGCCAGGCACTGATCGTAGTTGAGATCCGGGACTGAGGCCAGGGACTGATGGTAGTTGAGAAGGTCCCACCCTGGGGCATTGGCATTTTTAAAGAGTACTATTTTCCCTCCTCCAAGCTGTGCTTGCCTTAAACCAATGAAATGAACGTTCGGCTCTCAGGGCAACCGCGCAGCTACTGGATTAAATACTCCGAGGCAGAGAAACCCAAGCAGGAGGCGCTCCTCCACCCCTAGCCCCAGGCTCCAGGGAAGGCTGTGGCCCCTCGGAGAGGAGGACAGACATCGCCTGCTGCGCTGGACTCCCCCCCCGACTCCCCCCCCCGACTCCCCCACAGCACGGAGGCTCCACGGCGCCGGGACCGAAGGCAGCGGATGCTGGCACACCGGCCTTCTGCACGTGGACCCTCGGGAAGGACCGAGGGTCTGCACAGTGCTGCCGCAGGGAACTGAGGCAAAGGTTTTGGTTTTGGTTTGGTGTTTTGCTAAAAGCGTAGAGCGTCACAAATGTCACCCATCACAGGGTCTCCCCGACGAGTGGGGGCTGGCCGTGTGCCCCGCCTGCAACCTGAGGTCAGAGGGACAGGCTGTCGGGCTCGGGGACCCGGTGCCCGGCTCTTACCTCCATCGGCACGACCTGCATCAGGATGGCGAAGTTGGTGAGGTGAGTGCAGCGGCAGACAGAGTAGCTGAGGTTCCCCTCGGCGAGCACACAGCCCTGGTTGGACCAGACCCCTTCTCCGGAGCTGGGGACACAGGAGAGAGGACCAGTGGGCTGAGAGCGCAGACGTGCTGGTGCCCGCTGGGAGGACCGCAGGGTACCCGGCCTGGACCCCCAGCCCGTGAGAAGACACGTGCTCGTCCTACGACCCACCAGCCCCACTTCTGGAGAAGTCTGAGCCGCACGCCCGGGGACACACCTGGGGGGGTCCTCGCCGGGTGACAGGTGACACCACAGAACATGGAAGCAGCCCAGGGCTCGCTGCAGGGCGCACACAGACGTGAGAAAATGCGGTACGCAGTCACAGATGTGTATCCGCATGGGGGACACTGAGCCCTCGCACCTCACCTGCGCAGTCGGGGAGGACGCGCACGCGCCAAGCGGAGCGGGAGCACACGTGCTCCACGGCCAAGGCCCCGAGTGACACGCATGGTTCCAAGGACACCCCGACCGGCCACCTCCAGCGAGAGGGGCTGAGACGAACAGTCCAAGGGGTCTTTGCTTTCTTACAACGTTTCACTTTTTTACAGAATTGATTTAGGACCTGTGTTACTTCTCGAAGTCTTAGCCTCGCCCGAAATGGCTGGAAGCAAACATGATCAAGTGTTCAGCGTGGTTTCCTCCTACGCTAAGAACATCAGGGACCATCATTTCGGTGGCTCTCTCTGTTCTCAAATTCCCAGGAAGATGTTTCCACGGCTCTCTCCAGAAACGACACCTTCGAGTTATCAGCAAAGACAGACGTTTGCTTCGGCCAAAGGCTGGGCCCTTGGGGAAAGCTTTCATGAAGATGAACAAATTCAAAGGCGGGGGTTTCTCTCTGTGGACACAGCCGGTGACGGACGCGGCCATCCCGGAGGGGTGCCGGTGTCCCGTGGGGGAGCACGCGCTGGCGGCACTCATTTCCACCCCCGAGGCAGGAGTGTCCCTATGACGACGAGGTGTGACGGCGCTCAGGTTGAGGCTTGGCTGCCGTGGAAGCCGAGGGTGGGGTGGGAAAGGGTCCCTGGGGGCGTCTCCGGGGTGCACTCTGAGTCTGATCGCCGAGACACAGGGACAGTGGCTTCTGAGGCCGTGTCCGTGATGCTCGGTCCGCCCTCGGCAGGGAGGACGGGGCGCCCAGGAGAGACCCGAGAGCACAGCCAGGGCCACTCGAACCTGTCAGTCCAGGGGCACTAAACCCCACTAATAATGTCAAATAAAGGGACTAAAGATGGGGGCCTGTCCTGTCCCCGCACAGCCTCCTCTTCATCTGATGTCCGTGGCCTCGAGGAGTCAGCCACACTGGCTGCCGGGCTCCATGCGGCTCCTCTATCCGCCTCCCCAAAGCACAGACGCCACTCTTCCTTCCGTTGGAGGCCGACCCGAACCCAGCAGGCACTGCACCACGTGAGCCCGGTCACGGAGATCGACGACGCACCTCTCCGCACACAGAAAGCAACTGGGAATTAAAAACCAGGAAGGTCCCATCTTCCCAGACGGAACCCCAAAGGGGTGATGACGTGCACTGGCCGGGGCAGCTGACCCCAGCGTGGCACCGCCGCCCGCGGGGTGAGGACCTGCTTCCCCGGGGCGAGCCTGTCCGCGAAGGATCGGCTGCAGGAGCCTGGCCAGGCAACACCGAAGAAAACGAGACGCGCACGACCCTACGACCTAGAAGTCTGTGTCCAAGCAGAAGCTGCCCACTCCCATGCGAGACTGGAATGTGGGAAAAAGGGGATCAAATCCTACACGGCAGCGGAGAGGATATGGGCCGAGTCCAGCACCGAGTGTGGCGGGGTGGGACAAGGAGCGCCGATCCGAAAAGACCACGTATGTTCCTCAAACGTAAATATAACTCACACAGACGTTCTCGAGAAAACACAGCCCAGAGTCTCCGTGCTGCGTCCTCTGGGAGGGGTTGGGGAGGGGTCGGGAAGGGAAGAGGGTCCGCAGGACGCTTGCTTGTACTCTCTAGAAGAATCATGCACTGGTATATTCCCTGTACCGCTTCCTAAAGTCTAAAGTGACCCAGAATTCTCAGCGCAGTGAGAGTATCTTTGAAAAAAATAAAAAGAAAGGCTTTCTGGGACAAACGTGCAGCAGACTGCACTGAAGTTCAAGGAACAGGATGTTGGACAGAAATTCCGATCTACAGACAGGGCAGCTGGAAATGGATGAGAGCGAAGGAAAACATGCACTGTTGTCTTATTTTCAATGTCTCTAACTGTCTGAAGCAAAACTAGCAAGGCATCCTGCACTCTCGGCGTCTGCATGGTCCGGTGAGCGACCAGAACGGGACAGGGCACGACGCTGCTGCGATGGCACAGACCGTGTGCGGAGCGATACCCCATCACTTGAGGCGGGCGCAGAGGAACCAGAGGCCCATACACTGGGAGCCCTGGGACGGACGCTACAGAAAATCACAGGGGGAGCTTAGAGGTCAGTCGTGGTGACAAAGTGGGTTGTGACATACGTCCCGATTCCAAGTCACGTAAGAAGAGAACACAGGAGACAAGGCAGAGATGAGGAAATTCGGAAACAGGCAGCAAGATGGCAGGTTTCCATCCAAACACATCCATGATCACATCGAATGTCAATTGTCAAAACCCGCCGATCAAAAACAGAAATGTTCCGATGGGATAAAAAAGCAAGATGCCACCATAGGCAACCTAGAAGAGACTTACCTTAAGTATAAAGGTGATAAAGGAAGAGGCTGAAATGTAAGGCGGGGAAAGACAGAGCACCCAAGCACGGAGTAAGAGAGCCAGAATGGCTGTGTCAATAGAGCAGGTGGGACTTTAGAACAACCAATATTCCCATCAGAAGAGGGACACGGAGCAGTAAGGGGTCAGTTTCCAAGAAGACAGAACAATCCTAACTGGAAAAGCCCCTAACAACAGAGCTTCAAAACACAGCCAAGCCCGGAGAAATCTCAATGGAGAAACAGATCCCTCACGACACAGAGACGTCACCAAACTCTCTCATGAGCCAACAGGACAAGCGGGCCGAAAAGTCATAGAGCCACAGAAAGCCCGATGAGCACTATCGACGCGACCTCGCTGAATTTATCAGATACCCCCCAGGAACAGACATTTTTAAAGGAAACACAGGGCATTCGCCAAGACTAAACACATGCTGGGTCGCCAAACAAGGTCTTAGAAATTTAAAAGGACTGAAATTTTTAAAAAATGGATGCTTTCATTCATGTTTTCTCATCAACAGAACTCAATGACAAATCAGGAGTGGAGAGATCTCTGGAATATCTCCGAGCAGTCGGACTAAACAACGCGCTTCAAAGCAGCACGTGGCTTGAAGAGGAAGTCACAAGAAAGGCTAGAGAACGGGTTTAATATACCGAGAATGAGAGCAACGTGCCGACGCCGCGGGACACGGGCAAGTCAGTGCTTGCACAAGTGACAGCCCGAAATGCTTGCATCAGAAAGCCATCAAGGCCGCCGCGACCGAAGCCCGCACGCTCAGCAAACGAAGCGCGGCAAGCAGACGGGAGAAACTGAGGGACAAAGACCAGAGACTAAACCAAGCAGTTGAGAGCAGAAACGCAGTGGAGAAAAACCAACGAAACCAGAAGCCTTTGAGAAAGATCAGTAAGGTTGACAAACGTCCAGTACGAGGGACTGAGGGGGGAGAGAGGGACACAGCTCGCAGACACCCAACATGGAAGGGGCACGTCACACAGGCCCCCTGACGGCGGGCGCGGGGGCACCTCCAACTCTGCACTCGTGCTTTAACCACATTTCGGATAAATTCTCCGAAAACCTAACTGTCCAAACAGACAAAGAAGTAGATGGCTTGAGCAGTTCTGTGTCAAACAAAGACATTCAGTGGTGGCCAGAGGCTGGCCAACGACAAAAACAGGCTCAGGCAGCCTCTCCGATGAATTCGAACAAATACTTGGGGAAGAAACAGACGAATTCTGTAGAAACCGTCTGAACCACACCTTTCACAAAGGGATGGGTACCTTGGTACAAAAACGAAAGACATTACAAGACAAGAAAACTACAGACCAATTTCCTCCGCGAACACAGGCGTGGCGGTCAGTGCCTGCAGCAGGTGACTCAGATCATCTCGAGCAAGTGGGCTCTCTCCCGGACGGCAGAGCCGGCGCACACTCAGCCACACTCGCCGGCGCCCGGATGCACCCGCACCGGAGGGGGAGCCGTGCAGCGCCGCTCGGCAGCGAACGGTAGCAGGGAGCCGTCAGCTCATGTGACCACGCGGGGCTGTCGCGCTCAATGATGGAAGCTAAGATGCACACACCCGGTGGCTCCATCCACACGGCATTCTCGCAGACGTGGAACCGTGTGGGTGGAAGACACGTCAGTGGCCACGAGAGCTGGAGTCCAAGGAGTGGGGGTGAGTGGGCCTGGGGATCTGGCGGGGCCAGGGGATTGGTCTGTGCCCTGACTGCAGGGCCGACACTGCCGGGCTCATTGGTCCAAACCCACAGAGCTGTGTGGCCAGTGTGCCCATCCCCGATGGGCGCCACCTGCTAACAAGGACGTCCCTGGGGACAGGGACAGAAGCCTACTCACACTGCACGCGGGGTGGTGGCCCTGGGCATCGGGGACAGAGAACAGGAGGGAACAGACTATTCTATGACATCATCTGTCATGTTTCCATTGTTTTATTCTTGAAAACATAAACATGCTAATAATTATAAATTTGCGGCAATGGGTATCTGTGCTTGTCGGAGTATTCGGCATACTTTTCTCTGTTCCTGAGGTGTCTTCAGAAGTCAGAACCAACAGGTCATTCAGTTGCTACCAAACTCCACCTCCCCCATTCCATCCATAAAATACTTCCCTGCGAGCAGCGCCCCAAAATTAGAACGACTATTTCTAGGTGGACGTGTGTCTTTGTTTTCATAATTTGCAAAGAAACCAGTAACGGGCTGCAGCCGGCTGAGCTCGGCCATGGCAAAACCACTATAATTAGAGCGCTGGTGATGCATTCTGGAGGTGGTGCGACGTGTGCACTTAAGGGCACAGCCAGAGGAAGGCACTGCCCAGACCAGAATCAGCGGGATTTGCTGGGCGCTGGGGGGATGGGCTGTATTCCCTGGGTGCGTGGAGCAGAGATGGGGATCAAGCACACAGCCACACTGGCTCAGCGCCTGGAGTCTGGCCGCTGAGTGTGGGGAAGGGGGGCCTTCTCTGACCCGCAGAGCCACTGCGAGGAACCCTGACCCTTGGCCCTGTGCCCCCAGACCCCCTGGTCTGTGCCCGCGCTCCCAGAGCTTTGCGGGGCTGACGTCGGCGCACCCCAGGGCGGCCATCAGGGCCGTGAAATCCTGAGAGGCCCATGCGCCCGCCAGGAGAGAGCAGCTCGCCCAGCCCCTCCCGGCCGCCTCCCCAGTGCGGCACCCGAGCCCCCGCACAGGCAGGACCTCGGTGGGGCCTCGGTGGACCCGGTGAGTGTTCTGAAGCGTGCCCCGGGCTTCAAAGGCTGAGTTCTGCTAGGGGCTAATGTGGCTTTCAGAGAAAACCCGACCCGGCACCCCCTCTGGCCCTTGCCCGGGGCCTGGGTCGTTTCCCGCATTTACGGGCAATGCAACCGTGTTGTCTCCAGAGGGGTGACCGGATCATACCCGGACCGGGCACCGTGTCCGCCCCCCCCGGCCCCCACCCCCGTCCCCGCGCTGGGGCCCCGCTGGCAGTACCTGAAGTCCAGGAAGGCACAGTACTGGAACACCCGGTTGCTGCTGTTGGTGGCCTCGCTGTGCTGCCTGCGGGACTGAAACGGAAGGGCAGACATGCTCCGTGAGGCCGCTGGAGAAGCCGGGCTCCCGCCACGGAGCTCAACACCCCACCCGCAGCCCCCCGGGACCTCGGGGTGGTGCCGCAAGAGGCCACGGACTCCGTCTCAGCCTTGTCGTGGGCACAGAGGGCCACGGCATCTGGCCCACCCCACAGTCCCCTCTCCTTTGCCCACACCAGCCCGGAACCCAGGGCTTCTGTCTCAGGGCCTTTGCACTTGCTGTGTCCTCCCTTGAGAATGCCCCCCCCCATTTCCTGTGGGTCTGTGCTACATGTTAGTCCCAGTGGGGCCTTCCTGCCCATTCAAACAGCAGCAACCCGAGTGGCCCCACCCCTTCCTCTTGTCTATCTTCTTCCCAGCATCGCTCACCACGCAGCAAGATGCGTATTCACGTATTTGCTTGCTGTCTTCCCCCCTGGGAAGCGCACACAACGAGCCTTTGTCCATCCTGGGCGCCGCTGTATTCCCAGTGCCCAGCCAGGGGAGGCACACAGCAGGCGCTCACTACAGACTGGCTGAATGAGAGGACCAAGGGACGACCAAGCAACCAGGTCAACTCGCGACCCTGTTCCTAGGACTCTCGTTCTCCCCGAAGAGAGGAAACGCCAGCCCCTGGACTTCTGCAGGACGCCAGCCCGGGCCTGTGGCCGCAGCTGCTGTGCCCGAAGCAAATCACAGGGGGTCTGCCAGGAGCCGCGGCAGGAAGCTCGGGAAGCCAGGGCTGCTCTGGGACACACCATGTCCCACAGATGCCCAGGCACGAAGTCAGGACCTCTTCCATGACTGCCAGCCGCTCCCGGCTCATCTGCTCCCAAGACCCCGCCCCCAGCTCCATGGCGGGGCCGCGCGGGCCACCGTGGGAGTCAGCCTCCTGCAGGACCGGGGAGCAAGAGGACGGCTCCCCGCCACCCCAGCTCCAGACGTACCAGCTCCTCTTTCCCGGTGCCCTCTGCGCCCAATGCAAACACCGTCCCCTGCTTCATGCCAGAACCCCGGCTGACGGTCCCCGAGGGCACCACACAGTGACAGCGATGCCGTGTATTCCTGATATCTTGACAAAACACAGAGCATGTGAAAGTCCTCGCTGTGTGAGTCACAGCGGAAATGCCAACTGACAGGCCGGCAGGCATCGTGATCCCCGATTTCCAAGAGCATCTGCGGGGACATCCGCCCGCAGCCCGGCCCACTGCGCGAGGCTGCAGGAGAACACGTGTCACAAATCAATAGGCCGTCTCTCTCCGCACACACGCCACGTCAGGGCACAGGGACTGGCGCTCAGGGAGAGGAGAGCAGCCGAACCTCAAACCCTAAAAGAAACTGGAGGGGCCACGCAGCACAACCCCAGACTGGAGAGATCTGTGGAAGCCTCGGTGTATTCTTACTCTGTTCCCAGACTCTGTCAAGATGCCGACTGAGTGTCCAGTGCCACTTGGGCCACCACAGGGTGGTTTTCCAAGTGCCTCAGGCAGGAGCCTGGTGTGGCCGATCCTAGCGCCCCATCAAGGGCAGAAACTGGGGTGGGGGCCAGCTGCCTGGGTTTTCACAAGCCCTTGAATTGGAGAGCCACTTACCCCCCCTTGTCCCCTCAATGTCCCAGCCGCTGTGAAAACCATGCTCAGACACGGAGAGACTCCTCCTGCAGCCGCTTGGGGACACAGAAGGTCGTCAGCAGGGGAACCGCGACACACAAAATTCAAAGTACAGAGAAGGACCAGGGTTGGCCCCCACCTGGAATCGCCCAGGTGCCCTTGGCCCGAGCAGCCCTGGCCCTGCCCCCAGGACAGCATCGGGGGTCCCCGTGCACGGGCAGGTGCACGTGTGTGTTCCCGTGCCACGGAAAGGCAGGCGCACGCCAGCCGGGGCTGGAGGGAGCCCGAAGCCAGGCTCGCGCGGGGCCGGGGCTCGGAGGCCCCGAGGAAGAAGCGACGCCCTCCCCCACTGACTGCAGCGTGGAGCCGGCTCGCCCCCCTTCTCACCACTGGGGCCTCTCCAGGTCCCCACCCTGCGACTCCAGATCCACATTCGCGGGGATTTAACAATCAGCCCCGACGGCAGTGAGCTCAGCGCGTGTGTGGTCGGAAGGGCGGAGGAGCAGACAGCACTCCCGGGGTCTGGAGCCAAGGTCGCACCCCGAGTCGGGAACCTCCTGGCCTGGCACCCGGGGCTCCTCCCGGCGCGGGAACAGCAGACCGCCTCCTCACGTCTGGATATGCAGCCCCACTGGAACCGAGGCCCTCAGCAAGTCTCCCAGAAAGGAGGCCTAGAACGTTCCCAGGAACTTGATTTGTGAACATATGGGGAGCGGCGCGGCCAGAAAGAGGAAGGTGACTCATCGTGTCATGGCCCGATTTCCCGGAGAAATGTGGGAGCCGTAGACGCCCAATGGCCTCCCAAGTGCGGGGACCAGGAAATGGGGTGCGGTTGCTGGGGTGAGGGGCAGTGCCATCATCTGACTCCCTCCCGTGCCCTGACGCCGGGGCCCAGCGGTCGACGGAGAGAGGGCCTTCGGCAGAGAGCTGTTCCTCCTTCTGGCCTCCTGACTGCCCCAGACACACCTCCCTTAGGTGTCACACGGGCCCGTGGAGCACCTCCTGCGGGGTCAGAGACTTGTCGGGCCACCCAAACGCTGGGGGGACGTCAGTGGGACTAACCCAGTATCTGCTGTTCAAAATCAAGGTACAGAAAGGCATCTGCTGCTCAGAAGAGGAGAAAACATCCATCAGATAATAACCTGTAAATGTTTCTTGCCTGAAAATCTCTTTGCTTTTCATCCAGGTGTATGGTTTTTCCCACAAACATGGTGGGAAAACCTTGCCTGTCCCTGCCCCAAGCAAACACACAGAAGGCTCCACGGTTTTCAATTCTGACCCTCAACAGAGCATGGGAGGACTCAGGGACCCACGCCTGGTGCAGGGGGCAGGTGCTCGGGGACGTCGGCTGGCCCCCACCCCACCCCCGACCCGGCTCATCTCACCACAAGCCAGAGGCCAGGCCTTTAAATGGCTGAGATGTCCCACCTTGGAGAAAAGCAAGAAAAATGGAAGCCATGTTGGGAGACTAATGAGGAACCCCTTCAATCAGCCTCCAAATCCAGGTGTGTGCAAATGTGTCTTATCTTTGTGAGCACGGCAGCTGGACATAGCCCCTCCCGACGGACGCTCGCACAGGCCCCAGCAGCTGGGGTGGAGGCCCCACGGAGAAGACAGCTGAGGAATCACCTCCGGAAAGAGGGCCGAGGGCAAAACGTCCGGTGGGGGAGGTTTAGTGGAGCAGGGGCTCGCCGCCCATGCAGGGCCCAGGAGAGGTGGGCAGCGTGGGGAAACTAAGGACACGCCCACGTGCGGCACCCACAGTTCACCCCAGGCTGCGTGGGGACCACAGGCGCCCGCGTTCAAGGTGTCAATCAGGTCATCTGAGGACGCCTGCAAGGCCCTGACCCAGGCCCTCCACCCGCCTCCCCTGTCCAAATGCTGCCGGAACCCCCTCCGGCCTGGGCCCTTCCAGGCCCATGAGGCCCCTTTGAGCTGGACGTGGCTGGACTCTGGTCTGTCCTGTCGGGGGACACGTCCTGACCGCATGAC
>CM052889.1:79178574-79243382 GCA_028534135.1 Potos flavus | reverse complement strand
GGGCCCGGGGGTAACACTCAGAGCCTGTGGGCAAAGCCTTTCCAGTTGGTGGCGTGGGCAGCAGCCCCCCAGCTCTGCTCCCGAGGGCCCTTCCCTCCTGCGAGCTTGTGCTTCCCGGTCTAATCAAGGGGGCGGCCGTGCAGACAGACCCAGGCGCGTTGGGAGGAGGAGACCCCCGCGCAAGCCACATAGATTGGGGTGGAGAGGACGGAGGAGCCTGGAGCCAGCCTCTGGCACGGCCTTGAGCCCCTCCCCGGCAGGTTTCAATCCGCCGTCCAGCCGTGGACAGAACGCCCTCTCTGCCTTTAAATCCGCATGTACCAGTCAGGAAAGGTTGTAATGTGTCCACCACCGCCCCAAAGATCCTACGTTCCAGAAAGTATGTCATTGCTAGCATTTCCTAATCATTTACAGGGAGAACTCCTGATGGAAATTTACCGTTTAAACACAACCACCCAAGTTCTGTTTCAAATAAAAAGCAGAAAATGACATGGAGCGCGCCCTTGGCCGCTGCTAGTGTCACTGGCAGGAACGAGGGGTTCTTGCTTCTTAGGGCGTAGCCACGTCACCCTAACCTCACACAGGTGTGTGGGCAGGAGCGCTGCCCCGCCGTCATCCTTCCGGCTGAACCCCCGGGCTGGACGGGAAGTAGGCTCGGTTCGCCACTCCGGAAATCTGGGCTGCAAACCACTAGCTGCGTTTCACGCGAGCAGCTTCAGGACCCGCTGGCCGCCTGGGGAAAGCAGCTCCCAGCTACGCGGGCAGCTGGCGTGTCCCCCAAGAACCACATTGGGAAGGCCGTGGCGTCTCCTTCCGGGACAGGACGTGGCTGTGTCGTGGGCCGCCGGCAGGCAGAGAGCGAAGGCCGCCCAGCTGGGACACGTGGGGTCCACAGCCTCCCGCACGAATGCCTGGAGCCGCCCCGTGTAGCAAAGGCTCCAAACATTTGCAGACAAAGTCTTTGTGCCCAGTTTCAGAGGGACCAGACCACAGGGACAGGAGCGAGCCAAAGCAGAGGAAAGAGAACTTCCTGACCACCCAGGGTGACATCTGCAAGCCACAGACAAGCATCCCACTTTTCCAGGCCATTTGAGTGTCAGTTCAGACCTCCTCCTGCCGCACCTTCCACTGCCCTACTTCCACCTCTGGGCTGGGGGGCTCCCCATCTCGCCACCAGCCCCCAGGAGAGGCAAGGCCATCCCATGCAATGAAACACGTCCCCAGAGCAGGCCCAGGCTCCCCTCCCCACAGCCTGCACGGCTGCCCATTACCAGGCCCCCACTCGGTGCCCAGCGAGGGGCTCACGATGACATCATGTGGCTCGGCTGCAAAGGTACCCAACCCCATGACGGGCATTTGCCGGGAGACCTTCGGGCACTCCCGGTGCATAGGACTGTCGCGGGTGAGGCACAGACGACCACTTTGCACGAAGATGGGACGACACCAGCGTGAGCATTCCATCCCGGAATCTGGCCAGAGCTACTTAGAAGGCATTTGGCTTGAAGAGAAGTTTATCAGCGGCAGACAGGCACGTGGGGTATGATTGTGCAAACACCGCGAGAGGGGAACGCAGATGGGAGAGGCTGTGGACAGCTCGGGCCGTGCCTGGCACTGCCGCACCCTCGAGCTTCTCCAGGTTCAGGGCCAGAGGCCATGCCTGGTGCTGCGGCAGCCGCTCCACACCCTTAGCCGCCACAGCCCTCAGGTCGGCCTGCAGACAGCACGGCGGGCCCACCGTACGCAGGAGGAAGCCGAGACCAGAGACCTCAAGGCCCGGCCCGGGGCCACACAGCTGACGCGTGACGGAGCTGGGACTTGCACACGGGGTTGGCTCCCGGGCCCGTGCTCGGCCCCATGCAAAGTGCTCGCTGCCCTCTGTGCTCACTTGTTATCTCCCCTGCGCTCGCCTTGCCTCTCCCTTCCCCACCCCGGCTCTGGCTCTCCCCTCACTCTGCTTCTCTTCTCACCGGCGAGTGGGAAAGCTTCGGCCTGGCATCAGCGAGGACCCCGAGCTGGTCAGGAAGCCAGCGTCCCCGGCATCTCTGAGCCCGAGGAACCTCTCAGGAGGACACGGGGACTCAGGAGGAGAAGGCCGGTCCTCTGGCGGCCTGCTGGGGAGAGGCAGAGGCCCTGGTGCCGGCCCCCGTGGGAGAGACCCGGGTCAGACTCCTGGGCCCAGGCCGCAGGTTTGTCCCACGGTGCAGAGAGGGCCACGCCAACATCTAAAAACGATCCTGTCCTGCCCAGAAATGAGGTCTGTTTTCTCAGAGAACAACAGTCTTTTATGTGAACTATAAAAAGTTACTGGATCAACAACCTATTATCATCGCGGAATAAATTACCGATTTGAGCGTCAGCTGGGACGGCGCCTAGTTCAGCCCTCCGCCCTGCAAGTCCGAGGAGCGCAGGTCGCAGAAACTCCCTCCGGGGCCTGCTTGCTGAGGGCCCCCGCCCGGTCCCAGCTCTTCCCAGGGGCCGAGGGTGCGAACCCAGGCAGGGCGGGCACAGCCCTCTGTGCGTCTGGGCCCCGGGCCCGTGGAGACACACGGCAGCTCCCCTCCGAGCCCCGAGGACGGTGGCTGATTCCCGTGCTCGTGAGGCCAGTGCGTTCAGCCACCCGCAGGCCAGGCTGAGACGAAACGCCCTTCCTGGGAAGGGGAGCTCAGGGGTGACCTGCACCCCCAGCCACACCTCCAGTAGGGCTGCTGCCCGCTGTCTCCTGCATGAGCAGCCCCCCTTCAGCAAACAGTGGCTGGAGCCCTGAGTGCCCAGCCGGGGGCAGGACAGAGGTCCGTGACAGATGGACCCCTGTCCTCTGTCAGGCAGACCTAAGGGGTCTGAGCAGGGACATGTCAGCGGACACGCCCTTCAGAGGCGCTGACGGAGGCCCTGCCGCCCCACCCCCGATGTGTGACACGAAGGTGACAAGTGGAGCGCCATCCTGGGCTTGAGGACAGGGTCAAATCCTGGAAGGGGCCGGGGCCCCGGGACAGCCCCCACCCCCGCAAGCCTGGGGCGTGTTCGCCTCCAGAGGAAAGCGGCCCCCTGGGGAGACCACCGCTCCTCGCTGACAAGGACACTGGCTTGTGTGAAGGCAGACCTCTCCCCGTGGATTCGTGGCTTCCACGGACCCAAGAGGGGCATTGGTGGCATGGCCTCGGCGTCCTACAGCACCCAGATTAGACGGGAAGGCCCCTCCTGCCGCCGCTGACTTCTGTCTGGAGAGGATTCCTGTCCCCCGAACGGGCGGGACAACACAGCTCGAGACGTGATAACGAGACGCGCTAAAGGTGCTGTTGGCACATCCCACGGCCGGCGGCAGACGCGCACCCGGCCCTGGACGTTCTCGTCAGCGGTGAGAGCCGCGTCCCGACTGCTCCCTCCAGGCGCCTCCTTGTGTCCCCAGCGGCCAGCACCCCCGGCTTTCTGTGCTCCGTGAAGACCCTGCTCCCCGGGAAACGGGCCGCCAGCAGGTGCCCCCAGGGGAGGCCAGCTGGGACTACGGCCCCTTGCAGGGAGCACGGGGCGCGGTCCCCTCTGCACTTCCACCGTCCTGCCTCGTGACAGGACCTGCATGGCCAGAGACTAGAAAGTGAGACGTTCAGAATCCCGATGTTGAATACCGGCGACTGCTTCAAAACCATCTGAAACGCAGAGCGGGGCCTCCTCGGGCCGAATGCGACACAAGGGCCACCACGTTGCAAGGTCAGCTCCAAGAGTGAATGCGACTTCTCACCTTCACCGCAGCGTTCCTCGTGCGCGGCCCCTCCCGCTGCCCCATGAGGCTGGTCCCACGCTGCGCCACGAGCCCCGTGTCCCAGACCAGTCTCAGAGGCCGGGCACTTCACCCTGCATCTCAGAGTTAGCCCAGGGCTCCAGCTGCGGCTTTTCCGGAGCTGTCTGGCCCCAAAACCCTGTTGGGTCGCACCCTGTGTCTCACGGGCCAGCTGCCCAGCCGGGGACAACAAGATGATTTTAGGTCCACACAGGTGAGAGAAATGGGAGCGTTTCTGTTTAATTATAACATTTGTTTTCACGTGTATTTGAAAAACGTACACCAAACACGTGGGCTTGAAGACACTACTGCTTACCACTGTCCCCTTCTCTGAAGGACCGATGTCAGTTTAGGAGGAATTGGAGGAAGGAGGAGGAGAAGCCGGTGACGACCGCCCTGCTTCTCACTGGCTGCCCACGTCCCACTCCCCGCCGTCCCCAGATCCCCGTCAGACGAGCAACAACACTGGGAAGCCCGTGCGGCCACAACAGAGCCTCCCTGCAGAGGCAGTGTCGTGTCCCAGGTCTCAAGTGTGGGTTCTGAGAAGATGACCCACGGGGTCCGTGACGGGACCGGGCTCTGGAGACCTGAGGGCCGCCCAGCAGTCAGCAGCTCGGATATGCGTCACTCTGGGCCCCCTTCTCACATCCTCCATTTTCCAAGGGAGAAAGCGGACAGAAATCCTGAGTTTTATGTGAAATCTCCCAATTACAAACCTATGCAACAAAGTCACGACATGAAAGGAACCGTCTTTGGGCCCCAGGGGAAAGTCAGCCTTCTGCCAAGTGAGCGCTCCTCCCCACGCCCAGCTGCTCCCTAGGGGTGGGCAGGTGGGCTTGGCGCGTCCGTGTTCGCCGTGGGAGCATGCTCGGGCTCGGATGTGCCGAGCCGTCCCCACACGTGTTCAGCGTGGCCTGAACAATATTCAAAATTTTTTGAAAATTGCATATTTAACAAAAGGTCTTGATTCTCTTAAAAAAAAAAAACAAAAACAAAATTTGTCAACTCTAGTTTAAAAATACACGAGCTCCCCATCAACCACTACACCACTCTGGGATGCCAAATAAGAGAACAAACATCCAGCAGCCAGAGAAAGGGGGACGGGACAGGAGAAATGCCTGCCCACTGGGGTCTGGGCTCCCCTACCCGCCAGACGTGCCGAGAGCCTGGTCTGCGTGCGAGCCCTCAGGGAAGGCACCAAGTCACTTCAGTCCATCGGCAAGAGCTCGGGGACACGTTTCTGAGGTTTCAAGCTTGAAACAGAGGAGTCGGGACCCAGCCAGGGCCGCACACATAAGCTGCCATGAAGACATGATGGGGACTCCCCACCAGCCCCCTGGGCCCAGATCAGCCGGGTGCAGCCAGCAGCGGCCTTGCGCCCTCAACGTGGGCCGATCTGTAAAGCCCACGTAGGCTTTGCTGTGCTCACGCTGATGAGCAAGGAGGGGAATGAGCTGGGGCCCCTGGGCGGCTCAGTGGGTGAAGTGTCTGCCTTCAACTCAGGTCACGATCCTAGGGTCCTGGGATCGAGCCCCGCATCGGGCTCTCTGTTCAGCGGGGAATCTGCTTCTCCCTCTCCCACCCCTCCTGCTTGTGTTCCCTCTCTCTCTCTGACAAATAAATAAAATCTTAAAAAAACAAAACAAAAAGAAGGGGAATGAGTTCCTTAACGGCATAGCGCCCCCCCCCCCCCGTGCGGCTGACGTGAGCAGACCTCCCCACGGCCACCCTGCCTCGCGCGGATGTGCAGAAAACAGTGAGCTGGGAGCGTAAACATCCCCCCTGGGTTGTAACCCTGACACGTAACACGCGCGTGTCTGTGAGGGATTGACAGGAACATGGAAAATGGGTACGTTCTTTTACTCCAACTTCTCTCAATGTTGTTCTGATGTGGCTTCTTCAGGGGCGCCTGGGGGGCTCCAACGGCTGAGCGTCGGACTCTCGGGCTCGGCTCCAGGGCCGTGAGCTCGAGCCCAGCTCAGCGAGGTGTCTGCTGGAGACTCTCTGCCTCTGCTCTCCCCCTGTTCGCACACGCTCTCCCTCTCTCTCTCTTCCTACAATAAATACACCTTTCTAAAAAAGTTACGGTTTCTTCAAAACCTAACAGCAGCGGCACGCTGTTTAAGCGACGGGCTATTGCAGCTTCTAACCTGGAGTCTCCGAAAGACCAACGCCGTGTGCTGCCGGGGTCAGCTGCTAGAGCAGCCTCGGCAGCCTCCGGCAGCAAGGCTTGGGTTTGGCGGCCGTGGAGTCTGCGTGGGACAGGGGGGCGGGGGTGGGGGCAGGGGGCACAAAGCTGAGCAGGTTTGAGACGCAGGTGAGGCCTGACTTCACTCCAGAGAGAGGTGCGTCCCGCTGGCGCGTGAACTCAGAGCTTCAGAGTGTCACAGGCCTGGCCGCGACCCCGCGCCTTCAGTCCTGCAGCCCCCATGCCTGGCTGTGTCACCTGGAGGACAGCACCATCTTCCCCAGCTCCGCATCCCCGTCCTCAAGGTCTCCTGAGCACCCTGCGCTGTGCGCAGCCCAACGAGTGAGAACACGCCCAGTGTGGAGGCTGCGGGAAAAGTCGAACCCTAATAACGCGACCACGTGAGGCATGTGGTGCCACCAGAAACGGGGCACCCCAGCAAGGCCCAGCCAGTCCAGGAGTGACAGCAGAGCTGAGACGGGGGCCACTGGGAGCGGCCAGGAACGGGAGCGGGGGGCGCTCCGGGTGGAGGGAACAGCACGTGCACAGGCCCTGCGGCTGCGGCAGGGGTGGGCGAGGAGGGTGGGCGAGGAGGGTGGCATCAGGACGCTGAGACGGGCACGCTGGGACACGGGGAGGGGTTTCTCTTCACCCCGCAGGGCAGGCTCCCCAGCAGAGAGGAGAGAACCCGATGTGCTTCTACAGGAGGTGGTGCTGCTTCTGGGGGCGGGGGGGCAGAGGCAGGGGCAGCTAGCTCTGTGTGCACTGGGGGCCCTGGAAACGCAGGGCAAGCAGCAGAGGGGCTGCGCACGAGAGCGACAGTGACGGGCACCGCGGGCACCGCTCTGGACGCCCCATGTAGCGGGACAAGCCCGAAACGGGAGTGCGGTTGGCAGACAGCACCGTAGTTCAGAGAGGAGACGGTGATGTCCGGGGGGAGGCCGGTCCTGAGAGTGACCTGGGACGGGAGCTGAAGCCCAGCGGCCAGCCTGCCGTGTCTTCTTGCTCAGCGACACTGGGCAGCAGAGCCAGCAGACGGTGGGCTCCGTCTTGTCACGAGCTCGGTGCAGACGCCAGGGTCCCCATGTCCCAGGTCCTTGACACACCCAGGACTTTCTTCAGTGCCGTGTGACACTACATGTCCCCCCAGCCTTCGCCCGCCTCACCAAGGCCGCCGTCTGTCGTCTCCCCAGCAGGGGCAGGCGCAGGGGATAGTGCAGTTTGTCCCCACGCCAGGACCACAGCTGCCCACGGGCTCCCCACACCGCACGCTGCTCTAGGCCCCGTTCGCTGAGGCAGGGGCGGCCCGCCTGGACGCCCCGATGAGCCTAGAGAAGGATTCCAGGAATCCAGGCTGACCTCCCAGGAACTCAGGAAGCCTGCTGTCCCTGTGGGGAGGAGAGAGCACAGGGGGACAATCTGCCCAGCCCTCTCCGTCCCTGGAGCCCAAAACACCGCGCACCGCACAGACGTGGCGCTCAGTCAGCAGCCGCTGACAGTGGGTACTGACGCCAGAATAAACGGACCAGATGCAGGAACAGAGTCCAGAGACAGAGCCGCACAGACATGGCCTACGGCAAGGTGACGCTGCTGTGGAGGGGACGCTGACCCTCCTGCAGAAGGGAGACCCCAACCCTGCTTCACGGTACACACAGGGACTGTCAGAGAAAGGCTAGAAAACAAAGAACCCTTAGGTAGCCTTTGCGACCATGGGTGGGATGAGGTTCTCGGAAAGGGCACAAGGAGCACGCAGCACAAAGAGGAGCTCAGTGAGTCACACTGCATACAGGTCAAAGCTGCAGCTCATCACGAGACACCCCAAGAGTAAAAAGGCCAGACTCAGGGGAAAAAGATATTTGCCACTCACGTATCTGACAAATGACTCCCACCAACATATAAGAAGAACTCCTAAAAAACTCAGTGAGAGAAAAAAAACCAGACCACCCAACGGAAAAATGCGCAAAAGACTTGAACAGGAGAAACAAAACAAGACATCAAGTTGTTCAGTAAATATACTAAAAGGCAGCCAACTTCAGCAGTCACCAGAGCAAAGCAAAAAAAAAAAACCAAAAGGCAACACCGAACCACCAAATGGCTCAGCTGGAACGACAGACAACACCAGGTGCCGGCAGCCGGGGTTCTCATTTGCCGATGGTGGGGGGTATACCAGCACCTGCTCTGGGAGCCGGCTTGGCACTACCGACAGCTTGAATGCATGCGTGCTCTAGGACCCAGCAGCTCCATTCCCAGTTGGTGCACACACGGTCACCCAAAGGCATGCGGTGCTGGAGGAGCGCTGTTGTCCCGCCCACGTCTGATGGGTGCGGGTGGGGGGGGGGGGCGATCTCATAAGTGTGTTCACCGTGTGAAGAGATGCCGTGCCGCACACTCGTGCATTTGTGTGAGCTTGTCGTACTCCCTAACATGTCTACTTTCAAAACCGCGGGGAGTGAGAAGCCGGGTCTGGAGAGTGTGACCTCCAGCTCCAACACATGGTTCCAGAACTCCATGAGGAAACACTGATCTGCCTGAAATGTCCATCCACGGTAGGCTGTGAACTGGAAGAACAATGTGCAGACGTCGACGGAGCAACTCCAGGATATTCTCCTACAGTGATAATCGGATAGGCACACGATGGCTCATCACGGTGTTGTTTGTGGTAATGAAAACACGGAACAAACAATGCGTAGGCACAAAATGGTAATAAAGAGACTGTAACACAGCCAGGAAAATGACCTATGGCGTTCAGTTCTTGGCACAGAAACATACACAGATTAAACGAAAAACTGGGGGCCCAACAAGGCATGGAGCGTGCAGCCCACTGACAAGAAATTGTGTGCAGAGCGCACACGTGTACCTGCTAAAGAAAGCCCGTCAAAATGTTAGCACTGGTTATTGCTGGCTGCTGGGATCTCAGTGATGTTGGGCTACGTACACGCGTGTGTCTGTATGTGCCTGCTTGTGTGTGTGCCTGCATGTATGTGTGTGCCCATCTGTGTGTGTATGCATGTGCGTGTGTGTGCCTGTATGCGTGTACCTGCATGTGCAGCCAGTTTTCCAAATAACTCTTTTCCACTACAGTCTGCAGGGTAGGAATAGTCTATGTCCCTAATGCACCAAAGAGGGACCATAAAAAGACACTGGAGCATTTTTTTCGCTCACGACAAATCCTAGAGAAGTGACAGCTGCGGGAAGTGGAGGGTCCGTGCCCTGCAGTGAAATTGACCCACTTGCTTGTACTTGTCTTACATCTGGTTTCGATGTTACAACTGAAGAAGCAGAGAAAAGTGACTCTTCCACAGTCCAAACCCAGAAAGGGCCAGACCCTGGACAAGAGCACGGAGCTACATGACTGTGGTGGGCGGTGACGCGGCATGGAGGCGGCCGCGGACCCCAGGAACCCCAGGCAGGTCGCCTCGGCTGGGGCGGGGGTGCTGCGGCAGAGGTCAGGGAGGCTGTTCCACACCCAGAACGCACAGAACAGCCCGGAACAATAGCACCGCGGCGGGAGCCCTGACAAGACGAATCTCACCAACATGACGGGGCGTAAGAGAGGCCGGAGCTGTCTGAGTCGGGAGATCGGTGCCCCGAAGACAAGCACATTCCAGAGGCCGAAGCTCAGACTCGGCCACGCGCCCGTGCGCGTCTGAGCCTCCGTCTGCTCACGGAGACGGGAGCACCAGAGGGCTCAGTGTCACTCAGGGGCACTGTGGACACCACTTCCAGCACCCATCAGGCCTGGCGGATGGGACACAAGTGTGCCGATCCCCATGACCAGCATGCCCCCCAGACAGTAAAGCAGCACTCTGGGGTGAGACTCCTGCCAGGCTCAGAAGGGAAGGCCTAAGAAAACCCATCAGGCCCCTGGAGGGCCCTGGAAGGCTGTGGCGGGGCCCTGAGACGAGACAGCACCCCACCCCAAGGATGCCCCTCCCACCCACATCCCCACTGTGCGCACTCCAGAGCCCAGATGGGAACACAGCCTGGGCTCACAGGCGCCCCCCCGCAGCGTGGCCATCCGGAGTAACCAACAGCACAGTGGGTAACGGACTGAGCACCGAGGGCCGGGGAGGGGGAGTTTAACGAGCTGTCCTCTAAGAGACTTCCAAGACAGGCCCGCGCTGGGGCTGCCACCACCACCCCTTGGAGAGCCCTCCCAGTCCACACCGCACTCTGCGCCTCTACCCTGGGCCTCGGGCCTTGGCCCCGACGTCGGAATAAACATGCAGCCTCCTCGACACCACGCTTCCCTGCGGAGTCGGGGAGACCGTCTGTGAGCAGCCCGCACCCCGTGTTTCTTCTGAGCTCACCGCACACAGCCGGCGGGCGAAGACCTCCTCGAAAAATGCTTCCCATCAGAGGAATCATTTTATTTCAAAAAAGGCTGCCTCCAAAAACATCCTCTGAAACGCAAAGGCAACCTTCAAAAGAAAAAGCCCCAAAACCCTAGAGAACGCTTGGCGAGGACAAGCCTCAATTAGCATCCTCTCTGGGTATGATAAAAATTCCTCTCTGCCTCTCCCCAAGATGGATTCTTTGCTCAAAACCTTTCTCTTTTAAAAATAACTACACTAACCAACCATTAAAACAGGGACTGCATTTTAATCCACCCTTTCTTTTTCTCTGGTTTTGAAACTGGCATCTTCCAACATCACAGCAGACACAAATGCAGACTCCTATCGAAGCCCCCCCCAACCCGGCTGCTCCCCGGGGACCCAGACCTGAGCAGCAGCCCCAGGGCGCTGGATGCTGAGGGGACAAGGGAAGTGTCTAAGGGAGGCTGCCCCCCACTCCGTGCTCACACCGTCTTCTGGGCCCCTCCAGAGCTACTGTGGCAAGAAAATGTCAAGGGCCAATAACAGCCATCATGACAGCCTGCCCCAAGCCTTCTAGAACAAAGAGATGTCTCTCCAAATACTGTCTCCTTAGCGTCTTGCGTCTAGAAACCTGAATGGTGCCCCAAGGCCTTTCAGCCTCCCTCGAAGCCACGGCCCCGATGTCTCCCAGGACCCAGGTGACACAAGCCCGGGCCCACACAGCCCAGCAGAGCCACATGCCCCCGCTGCCGCCCGGCCTCTCCAGCACGGGACAGGAATGCGCTCTCCCTCGGGGGCGGCTAATTCTAGCTTCCCCGCTCCCCAAATCGTGGCGAGACAGTGAATCTGTAAAATCCCTTCCTTAATACCTGCGGTTGACAGCTCATAATGTTCCATCTTCAAAGGTGAATTAAACACACACGTGGATCTTGAGAGAGCAGGAGGGGACAGAATGGGGCCGGAAGCGTTCGTTCTCAGAGTTCGCTCGTTTGTAGAGACAGAGCATCTTCGCCTTCTCTCCGCAGTCTGTCACTCCGCTGCCCCTGAACGCTGCCGGAGGCCACAACGAGGGAGCCAAGAGGCCCGCTGGCGAGGGGTCTGTGCTGCTCCCCAAAGGGGCAGGAGCACACAGTCATTGACCACGCCAAATCAACAAAGTGTGCGTAACTGCAAAATGCCGGGAATGGCACAGGTGCCCGCGTGCAGCAGAGGAGCCGAACAGAGCCCACGGTGGCTGAGCAAAGCCATACGGCGGACTACTCCGCAGCTGTAAGAAACCGCGGAAGTCTGTGAACTGGCTGATTGCCAGGATTTCCTACAACGTGCCCAAGAACTTCTGACTCCCCTTGCTGGGAGCCACAGGAGCAGCGAGAAAACATACGGGTCTATTCACTTGGCACCAAAGAAATCCAGAAGGGTGAGCCCGAAGCTAAGGGGGCTGCTTACCGCCAGGCTGTGGGTGGGGAGGTGGCGAAAGCCCAGGGTGCAGACGGAGCAGGGTGGGGACACCCCCGAGCTCCTGCCAGGGGTCACCTCGCCCTCAGACCGTGCAGTGTTACCTCCGCAAACCCTAAACAAGTCGGTCACCGAGATGGGGCCGCACCCATGCTGTCGCACAAACAGTCCCCGACGAATCTCACTCTATCATAAAGGAATAATAAGGCCAGCTGAAGGGAAAAAACCCGCCCAGCTACCTTTGTAAAACAACGTACACAAACACGGAAAACCGCTGAATAACGAGAGCCAGGCCTCTAACTCTCGAGCTGACCCTGGCTCTCGGATGACCCCTGGGTCTCAGGGTGGGTAAGGACACACGGCGTGAGTCTGTTTTTCCTGGGCGTTCGTGCACTTCCCAGCCCCACCCGCCCAGAGGATGGAGAAGCAGTGACATCCCAGCAGACCCAAGCACACGCAGCACCGGACCTTGGTTTGTAAACCCCTCTCTCCCCAGTAAAATGACCCACAGCTCCCCGGAGAAACGGATGTTTGCAATACCTCTCCTGCCAGAGAGGAAGGACTCACACACAAGGATGGCAGCTCAAAGGGACACAGGAGCCCCTGGGAAAAGCTCCAAATGGTCAACACTGGGATAATCCGAGCAAGAAAATTCGGAACAGTAGTCCTGGATTACAACCTATGCAGTAACATAAGTATCTGTGAGTCACGGCGACATAAATGAGTAATTGAACACAGAAACAGCAGGCTGTCCTTTGAACAGAACTCCACTAGACAAACGTGGAAGCGAGGACAGAAATGGAAAATCGCCTCCGGGCTAACAGTGCGGTACTAACGTGCAGGCAGTAACCATCGACAGAAGAGAAAATTCATGCTGAAAATACGAGGAGACAAGGAGCTGTGGGGTTTTGTGCTCTCCTCCACAGGAGACTCGGAATTTGCAAAAGAAACAGTAAGTTCACAGGGGACAACCCTGGCAGCCGCCGCCTCGGCCAAGCAGGGACAGCCACCATCACCAGAGAGAACAGCGACCCGTGCTGCCTGTGTCATGGGCTGAACTGCCCCCCCAAACCCACATGGGGGAGCCCCGACCCCCGTACCTCGGGATGGGACTGTGTGTGCAGGGGTACAGGTGAGGTGGGGTCCCCCGGGCCAGCCTGTCCCACAGGACTGAGTCCCTGCGGAGAGCAGAGTGGGACACAGACACGCACGGACAGGATCCCTGAGGACGCAGAGGGAAGACGGCGCCTGCAGCCCTGGGGAGGGGACCGCCGCCGGGAACCGGGACCTGTGCCGCGCCTGGACTGGGACCCGCCCCCCCAGCACCAGGACTGGGACCCCGCGTCTCCAGGACCCGGGAGGAGCAAACCCCCCCTCACTCTCAGTCGCCCCGTTACGGTCGCCGCAGGAAACTGACACAGGCTCATGACACATAGTAAGAACGGCCTGGTTTCACTTCTGTTCCTTCCTTGTCAAAGACGCAACCTAATCTCGAGACATCAGACCGTCCCAAAGTGAGGCATGTGCTGCGAAGTGACCGGGTGACAAAGACAGACAAGCTGAGGATCCACCATGGGCTGGAGGAGCCCTTGAGAGACGTAAGCGGGCAAACCGAGGACACCCGAAGCCCGTCTACAGCGCGGGAACATCCCTGTCTCTTTCCGGGCTTCGGCGATTACTTTAGAACAGTAGCACTGGGGGAAGGTGGGTGAACGGTCCCCGCAAACTCTACTGTCTGGCAATTTTTTTTTAAGTTTACAACCATTTCAAATGAGAAGTTCAAGAAAATATAGAGCTTATAAAGTGGCGAGCTACTGGCTGAACGCACAGGTATATATCGGTTGACAAGGTTAAAGGCAAATGCGAATTAGCTGCCAACAACACAAATGCAGAGATATAATTTAAAAGCCAGATTTATGGTTTCTCTTCCCAAAATCCTAACTTGTGGCAATACCCCAAAGAAGCCGAATCCCACACTGTGAATCACGGGGCCGAGGCCAAGGGCCCCAGCGCCATGTTCTCACGCTCACGGCCACGGGCCCGGGAGGTCCCAGCTCCTGCTGGGGCCCGCGGCCCGCACTCAGGGAAACAGCCTCTGTCCACGAGCCTGGGGCACCTCCGACACTCGGAGGAGAGTCTGGCTGCTCCTGCTAGAGGAAACCTTCCCTGTTTCCCGCTCCCGGGCCCTGCACCACCCCCCCAGGGGGCTACGCTGCGGCCGCGGTCGGAGGGGCTCCCCGACCTTCAGAGCAGGGCTCTGTTTCTGCCCCGAGCACAGGCGGTCCGTCTGCGTCGTGAGCAAACAGCCTGCGAGCAGCACGGCAAACTGGAGATAAGAGTAAAAACCTCCCCGGGCGCCCATCCCTCCAGAGCTGCAAACTTGCAGGTGCTAAAAGCACAAGGTCGAGTGTGCCATTTTCTGGACCGTCCTCGGTCACCGTGATTTGTCACTGCTGATGCCACGGAAGCACACACGGCCCCGTGTTCCACGTTCCCTGCACGTGCTCTCATGTGCGCAGGCCGCCATCCTGGGCGGCGGTCCTCACCGGGCCTCGGACAAACGCCCGTCCTTGTTCTTCAGACACTCTGGAAGGTTTGCTCACCCGACACGGGAATCTATCACGCTTCCGAGCGTGTGCTCCCCAACGTGCACAGCCGCGTCTCCCCATCCGGAGGGGGCAGCGGCCAAGTGCACACGGACACTAGTGCTGTGCGCAGGCCTTCCATCCCAGACTGACACTGCACCATGCGTGGGCCCTGGGGGAGCATCACCTGCTTCCCGGCCACCTTCGGGCCACAGCCTCTCGCTCCCACTCCTGGGGACACGGACACAGAGCACGGCCCGCACCCGCTCGCCTCACGGGCCGAAGTGACAAAACCAGCACAGGGCCTCCCAGCCCCCCCGGGAGTTACGAGCTGTCCTTCCAGAAAAGTCCCCCTGCTGATGTTTGCCGCGGCCGGCTTCTGGGTCCGCACGGAAGTCCAGCGGCATGAACAAGAAAGCTCACAGGCCCCGGGGCTGCGCGTCGTCAGCCCTGCATTTGCTCCCGCACCTCGCGAGCTGGAGGCGCAGAGGCCGGTCGCGTTCACGCAGGCTCGACGGCAGACTCGCGCTCTGTCCGGGCCGCAGGGTAATACCCCCAACACAGAAGCACCAAACACGTCCCTGCCTCGCGCCGGACCAGACCTCCATGGCCTCTGAGCCCATCCTTCCGCGTGGCGGCGGCCAGCGAGGACCTCCGGCCCAGGGGCGAGCGTCCTCTCCGTGGGAAGGACCGCACGACCGCACGCAGATGCCAGCACAACTCGAGGACAAGGCCACTCCCTGGGCGCCGCCGGCTTCCAGCGCGGCTTCCACCCACCCGGCAGGTGCCGAGCCGCTGTCCTGCGCCCGAGCTTAACGCCAGGCACCGCAAGGAAGGGCTCACTGGTCCCAAACGGGCGCGGGGCAGCCACTCAAGCACCCCACGGGCCGCTGTGTGGTGGGGCCGCACGTCCACAGTCACGGTACTGGGAGCGTGCAGAGGGGCTCTCGCAGGGGTCGGGACACAGGGGGAGGGCGTGCCCTGACACAGAGAGCCAACACTCTAGCCTGGCTGGAGGGAGGGGTTCACACGGAAAGTCGGACGGGAAAGCTCGGCCAGAGATCAGCCAGAGATCTGCCCCTGAGGCCCAGAGTTTAGATCCTTCTTCGGGGAAGATTGGAAGACTCTACATAGATGAATGGGGTCATCTGGTCTGAGCTTCCGGAAGTGGAGGCACTGAAGCAGGGGGGGTGGTCAGGGAGCTCCCGGCCCAGCAGAACTAGGTAAGAATGAGGGCTCTGAACCAGAGAGGGGGCCCTCTGACAATAAGGTCACAGTGGGTCACGTGAGGCATCCACAGACAGGAACCCAGCATGGCACCAAGGTTCAGACACAAAGAGAGTTCAGACTCTGGGTTCAGACCTGGTGATGACCGGGGTGGGAACTGGGAGCACAGAGGATGGACAGGCCTGGGGGAAACACGGCCTGCAGGGCACCTGGAGGTGGGAAACCTGCCCCAACAGGGGCGTCATGTCAGGGCCGCTGTGGGTTTGGGTCCTCGGTGACATCAGTATTTGGTGACACTGACATCTCAGCATTTCCGTGAATTCAGAGAAGTAAACGCCTATGCAGTCACATTATAGTGACACCTGCTCAGGGAGTTAGAGGAGGAGGTGCCGTGGGGACAGGCCACCAGGTACAAGGCTGGCCCCCCAAGAGGAATGTGTCCTGGACGCCAGCGAGGTGGGGACAGGGGCTGAGGGGGCACGGGGGTCGACGGGGCCCAATGTGTCTACACATCGAAGACAGAGCACACTTGGTGGGCCAGAGATCTCTGGACCTTCTGAGAACGTTTTTGCAGTTGGAAGGGCGGCTTTCGTGTGAAGAGGGTGGGGGCCCAGTGTCGCTCTAGGGCTGAGACCCGGCAGCGCCACCGCTGGGCACACACCCACAAGGGCCGAAAGCAGGGCCTGGGAGAGAGAGCACACGCCAGGCAGCCTTGAGGACAGTAGGGGGGCAACCCAGTGTCCGCGGGTAGGCAGGTGGGCCCAGAAAGGGTGTGTTTTAGGTGCATGAGAATGAGACATTACTCAGCCTTCCAAAGAGGCAGTCCTGACTGTGACACCACCTGGATGGACCCCGAGGACCCGGTGCCGAGGGAAATAAGCCAGAACCGCAAGGACAAGCACTGGAGGATCCCACTTGCACGAGGTCCCCAGAGCAGTCAGCTTCGGGGTGACAGAGAGCAGACGGTGGGCACCAGGGGCTGCGGGCAGAGTGTCAGTTTGGGAAGATGACAGATCCAGGGACGGACAGCGGTAAGAATGTGCTTCGTGACACAGGATGGCGCACTTACATGCGGTTAAGATGGCAAACCTTACGGTATGTATATTTTACTACAATTTAAAACTGTTTTCGTGTTTTGTGATTTTCTTTTTAAAAAGAGAGAGGCCGGGTGCCGGGGCATTCTGAGGCCAGGACTGTGAGGGCAGGTGGGTGGGAAAGGCCTGTGCAGACAGAGGGAATGAAAATATGAAAATACCCTCCACGTGGACGGACGAGAGGGCCTGAGAACACAGTGGCCAGCACACAGTAGGTCTTCAGTGACAGCTGGTGGAATGAGATGGGACGGGATGGAATAGAATAAAGTCAAAAATCCTGGAGGAAAATGTCTTCAGTGTGACTCCAACTGACCAAAAACAGTGAGTTCTAAATAAAGGCCTTGAAAAGCCCATTCAGGTGCTGAATCGACACCGTATCTGGGGACATATCCTGGCACAAGAGGAGCTGTGTGTTGTTGGAAGGACAGAGCACATCTGTGTCCCTGGACACTTGTCATTCTTACCCATGGACAATGATGAAGCGTATGTGGACAGAATTCCAGTTACGACCCAGCAGGCCAAGAACTCACCCCTCAAGACAGCAGAGAAATGGCCCACCCTCGGCCCCAGAGAGTGTTTCCCACGGAGGACAGAGCGCTGCACGTTGCTAAGGGCAACTATCCAGATGAGTGAGAGCTGCCCACCGCACCCCGACCGCCGAGGACATTTACCGCCAAGCAGAAACACACGTCTGTGAAAGCCTCTTTCCCCAACGTCAACTTCGCGAGACCAACCCCGTCCTACCGCCGTGCAAAAACCGTGTCCCAGAGAGGAACTCCAGGGAGCACGCCTGTCATCTGAGACTCCTTCTCCAGCCCCACAAACTCCCCGATGTCCTCGACGCAAGACCGAAGAACGCAAGTGACGGCGAGTCCACATTAACTCACCAGTCTGTGCCTGAGCTGCACTGTGACGAGCGGCGAGCCTGACAGGTTCTGGGACAGCACAGGCGGCGGGGACACCTCCAGAGAAATCAGGTAGCTGGCTGCAGACAGCGTGTGCCTTTTGTAATTCGCTGCCTCGGCAATCCTTGGAAATAAATGACAAATTGTTACAAAAGGGGAAAAGGGGAGGGCACGCAGCCAAAACACCTGCGTTGAGAATTTAATGTTGATCCTGAAATTTTTGAGACTGAAATCTTCCTGGGATGGAAGTTTGATTGGTCTTGTTCAGTCCCCGCTGCTCTCTAGGGCCGGAACCCGGTACCCGCAGAGGAGACCTACCACCGGCACTGCTGTCCCAAAGCCTGAGTTCCATCATCTGGTACCTGCCTTGCCAGGCTGGAGGCCGGCACCCCGCGCAGCGCGGGGCCCCGAGCTCACAGAGCTGCTACCAGTGGACGAAGACACGGCCCAGGGAGCGTGGCGAACAGAAGGCTCGACGCACTGGGGGTGCCTCTCAGCAATCCCGCTCACTCCGCTGCGTGACCTTGGGTAAGTGACTTACCCCGTCTGAACTTCAACCTCCCTGCTTATAAAACGGCGCGAGAGGTAGTGGGTGGCTCCCCTGTCTGACTCCAGTTCACTCTCCGGAGAAAGGCCCTCAGCTCCCTCCAGGCGGGCGCCCCCTTCCCCATCTCCAGACCACGTGCTTGGCTGTGGACTCCATCCTCGGCTCGAGAGTAAGCCACTCAGTCCGCCGCCTCCCTCGGGCCACGGGGACTGTTGAGAGGTGAGTACATGATCCAGGAAATCCAAGGAGATGCAACGAGATTCAGATGGAAAACGCTGGGTCAGAGACCCTCACTTCTCTCTGCTACAGGTCCGCCCAGGAGGCGGCGGCCCTGGCAGTGGCTTACAGGCATGAGTGGAGAGGTGAACTGGGAAGCGAGCCCTCCCCAAGGAAGACGAGAGACAGAGCTGAGTGACATTAACCGGACGCTGGATCAAGCTGCTCCTGAAGCCAGTCTGCCTGTGCGCCCTTCAGCTTACATGATCCAAGTACCCTCTTACTTGAGACAGGTTATGCCAGGTTTTTGGACACTTACAGTCCAATCCAAAGAATCCTGCTTGATATATACAGTACTCATGCCATGGAGTTATGAGGTTAAAGTGATATTCAGAGCCAAGGCGGGGGCAAGATAAGGAGCCTATGGTGCAGGATTTAAGGAGGTTCCCACACTCAGGGCCCAGCACATGTGTGTGGCACCTGTACGACTCCAGGAATGAGCACCTGTCTGAAATCACACCCTCGGTGCCTGCTTGCCTCCCCTTAGTCCCAGCCCTGCCTCACACAGCAAATACCTGTTGGTGTGAATTCTGACTTAGGAAAGCTACCCTCAAAGGCCCATAATGTGGAGTCACTGCCCCCCTCCCTGACCCGGGCCACCCAACCCTCTGCTGCTGTCTTGTCTGATTGGGACCCTGCCTGCCCCCCACCCACTCCCCCAAGCCTGGTGGGGGAGTCTGCTCCCTGCCCGTGTTTGCACCCACACAGCCGTCTTCGTAACACCTAACCACGTCTCTGGGTGCTGCGTGTGCCATCCTCTTCCTCCCTTGGCTAGTTTAACCTAATAACAAACCTCGAACCCCTCTCCCCCTCAAGCCTACAGACAATTTGCTAGAAAGAGGACCGTGAACACTTTCCCTCCACCTAGATCCCCATCCCCTACGATTGTGTCACGTCTGCTTCACCTGGCAGGCTCGGCCACACACTCTTCTTCCTGCTGAAGCACGAGGAAGCCAGGACACTCCTCCGCCGCCAGACTTCAGCAAGGATCTCCAGAACCTGGAGACAGCCCCCAGCATACCACGGCCCAGTCACCCTCGGAAGCTTGACACCGCTCACTCCGGTGGTCCCCGCCTTGTGCCTCAGAGCTCTGCGTGGTTTCTTCGAGGCCGGTGCCTCTGCTCAGGAGCACAGCCCCGCGGGCCCCTGAGTTCTGGAACAGTCCCCACGGCTCTTTCTTCTTCCTGCCATGGACATTCAGCAGCGCCAGCCACAGTTTGCAAAATGGCCCTTACTGTAGATTGGCTGTGTCCTCCGGAGGAGTTCCAGGCTGAGCACCTGGGGCAGGACTACTCCACGGGCCACGTTCACTCCCTCCCGTGTTGCCTCAGGGGACACAGGGCATCACAGCCCACTGTTGATGATGCCGAGAGTGACTGGCTGGCTGAGTGGCGCTGGCCAGCTGCCTCCACTCTCAGGTGCCCTGCTCACTTTGTAAATTAACAATGACTGTTCCCCGAATACCCCTCACCCAGTGGTGTCTACACCCACCGATGCCTTTTGCCCTGATCAGTAACTACACTTAGGGCTGCACAATGGTGTCTTTCCGATGCCGCCATTCCTTCTGCATTGACTGGCTGGCATTACTCTACAAAGAACAAGTGTGGACACGCAAGCCAACCCAAAGCCTCTGGTAAGTTCTCCGTCAGAAGCGTGTGTGAGTCTGTCGACAAGACAGAAGCCCAGAGACCCGAGTCACAGGCCTGCCTCTGCCAGGGGCAGCCTGGACATCCCATCCATTCTCCGGGCTCCATCTGCAGAGGGCCAGTGGGAGCAGGTGACTCTAGACTCCCTGCCCAGCTTGGGATCCCGGCCCCACTCAAAGGAAAAGTCTGTCCCAGCTGCTAGCCTGGCACGGCACACAGTAAGAACTGAGCAGTCCTCATCATGATGGGGTAGGTGAGACCATCCATGTGCAGGTGGCGTAGCAGGAACCTGCGGACACTCAGACGCTGCTCCTGGCAGTCGCTGCCTGGGTCCTTGGAGCGGCCAGCCCAGGGCTCGGCTGGGAAGATAGGAGACCCCGTCCCAGCCTCACGCCCGTCTTCGTGCACTAAACTCACATGCTGACTCCACCCCGCCCCAAAGGGGGATTGAGAGGACATTACGTCCCACAGCACCTTTCGTCTGTATAAAAACCATACACGTACGAAGGTCACAGTGCCTGCTACTGAAGGGAAGGGACTCCGCTGCGGAGGCGAGCGGGAACACCAGAGCGCTATCTGCTCGTTGTGCCCATCTCCTCCTAACCACGACTGTAATTACCTTACAGTCAACATGGCGAGAACGTCCAGCATCTTGGGAGGTGATAAGGGCAAGCACTTACGTGCCACGTTAAGAGCACCAAGCTTTGTTTAAACAGTTAACTCACTTAGCACTCGCAGCAGCCTCACCCATCAGTACTGTCACCAGCGTTATTCTAGAAGGGAGCACACAGCCAGCGACTGCGAGGCATCCCCCAGGGTCACGCCACCGACAAGGGCGCCGCTGGGAGGACAGAGCCAGGTGCCCAGCACCCAATTCTGCGCTGCTAACTACGACGCTGGTGGTCACCCTCTGTCCCATTCTGGTGCCACAGGAGAGAACAAGACAAATACAGGGACTGTGCCCGATGAACTATTTGGATTTTTTTTTTTTTCAAGGTTAATTTTGACAAGAAGACACCTTTGCATTCAGTGCTTACCCAAACTGAAGATGCCACGCAGGAAAGATATGTTCTCATCGTGGCAAAAATATTTCTGTTTTGACTTTGGGAAGCCAGCTGAGCATGCATTTGCTGCTGACAGGGATGCAAGTGGCCCGCAGGTGTCACTGCTAACAGGTAGAGGGCTGGGAGGGGCCAGTATCTGCCTGGGCAAGTGTCACAGCCCGCGGCCTGCAGGGACAAGAGGAGCTGACCACGGTTTCCAGGAACACGCAGCACGGGTTCTGAGGCTCCTGAGAGTCCTCTCTGTGGTCTCCTGGGGCAGTGAGGACAGCAGGGAGGTGAGGCTAAGGCCCTGGGATGGAGGAATGTCCCATCCCCCAGATCTCAAGCACATGCCTGGACTCCCCGAAGCAGGACAAAGTCAGCCTCGCCCCCATCCACCGCAGCCGGCACTGACATAAGGCGTGTCCGGCAGGGGTGCGCAAACACAGGCCTGGGGGGCTGCCTGGTCCTATAAAGTCTGATGGGCACACAGCCACTCCCATTCCGTCATGTGTTGTCTGAGGTTGCTTCCAGGCTTCCACGGGAGACTCAGTAGTTGTCACAGACGTTATGGCCCGTAAAGACAAAAATACTTACTATTTGGCCCTTTATGGGAAAGTTTGTCGGCAGCTGGCTAGAGTTACGATTCTACTCAGTCACGGTGAATTGTCCCAAGATGCGGGCACACACGGAGGTCTGTAGAGAGCAATTCCACCTTCTCTTTCCTTTCCTAGTTTGAGGCGGAAGCGAGATGGGGATGGCGACACAAGCCCTGTTCTCCCCACACGCTCTGACCCTTGGCCCACAGACAGGCTCACTCATCTCTCGTAAGCACACATTTCACCTACTTCTCCGACAAACCAGCTTCAGCCTGACCGTTCAGCGTCAAAGCTGCAGGGAAGTAAAGGGGGGCCCAGGAAGAGTCCGTTTTTCATTTGTAATCTTGGATTTGGAAAATATCCCCCAAATAATTGAGAAGACATCTTTTTGAGGGTAGGTGATGATATTTCCCTCTGACAAGTCTCCTGAAGAATTCTGGAAACCACACACAAGAGTGGCCGGTCATCCTCCCTTAGTTATAAGGAAACTCGTCAGCGCGCGGGCTTTCCCAGGGCAAGCGGACCCGGGTCTACAGCAAACTCGGGGCTGACCTCTCCCCGACCCTGCCGTCTCCCCAGAGGCTGTGGACATCCGGGCAGCGGGAGAGGGGCTGCACTGCTACAGGATATTCATCCTCCATCCTTTATCGCGCGGCAGCCCCAACGGCTGCTGCTCTCCGGCACCGAGGGGTCGGCACACCGGGCGGCAGCGCCAGCATCGGCCGCCCAACCCGCAGGGGCACCAGAGGGCACTTGCAGGGGAGGGGGCGCAGCCCCATGAGAGGGGAGGAGCGGAGCCTCCCCGACCCGACCCTCTGAGGAACCAGCCTCTCCCTGCGGTCTGGGGGGGATGACCCACTGCCAGCGCGAAAGGGCCAAGTGAGCAGACTCCGGCAGCAAGAGAACAGGATGCTCCAGCCACCATGACGGGCACATGACCCAAACGGGCCAATCACAGCTTTCCCTGAAGTTCTGCAGCATCACGTGAGCAGATCTGACCAATGACAGAGCAGGATGCTCTGGCCACCATGATTGGAGGGAGCCAGGATGGATACATGACCCAAATGGGCCAATCACAGCCCTCCCTCAGTTTCCATGCACACAATCGGGACAGAGGCTGCTGTCCTTCTGAGACCTGAGGACCCAAAGCCATGGGTTCCTGAGCCACCGCAGCCAGCCATGCCTCTATGGAGGGGCCCCCCTGGAAAGGAGCCAGCATAGAGGAAGGCACAGGCAGGAGACAGAGTGACCAGATCAGGAGGCCTCTCCTGGGCCCCTGGGTCCAGCCGTGCCTGAAGGCTTCCTCGTCCCACGAGTGCCCAGCCTCCCCACCGACCGCCCAAGCCCGCATACCCAACCAGCCCTGACCGATGCAGGGGTGTGCTGTTGTTTCCTGCTCTCCACAAGTGGCCACCGAGTTTCAGGCCGTGAAGGTACGTGTCTACCACCACACAGGGAGTTCCAGGCAGCTGTGGTCACCTAACCACTGCATTGTCAGCCTGCGCGCCCAGCACCCGCTGAGGTCCCGCATCCCCTCAAAGGGCTGTGGCGTGTCCTGGCTCTAATAGCGAAGCCCCAGGCATTGGCATTGCGAGGCCTCGATAGCCCTGCACGCCTGTGACGGTGGGGAGCTGGGGGTGTCTGAGTGGCCAGCCGCCCACTGCCCTCTCCCTGCCCTGGAACCTGAGACACTCACTTGGTCTTGGCTGGCTGGATGTTGTCCAAGTAATCGTGCATCCTGTGGTACAGAAGGCCCACGATGGTGGTCCAAGCTGTGAAAAAGCAGAGGGTCCCAGACAGCTGTCAGCCTTCCAGCGGCAGAGCCCCCAGCCAAACCCACATGCCCAGCAATACACAGTGCTGACCCTCACACCCAAATCCCTCGGGGCGGCGGGGGGAGAAAGCGAGGGACTCTCGGGGTGGAATTTTCCATAAGCCTCAATAGAAACGTTGTGACCCTTCAGCTGTGGATTTACCTGTGGCAATGACTGCCTGCCCCTCCCCTGAGCTGACACCAGACACACAGAAGATGCCGCCGCTCCTGGGGAGAGCCTGACTCGCCAGGAACGCTAGAGTTTCTGCGGGCAGAAGGCTCCACTCCAGCAGCGGTCGCAGCGCCAGCCTCCAGCTTTGCACCGTCTGGGTGAGCGTGTCCTGTTTGCTGTTGGCATATGGCGTCTTTGCAGCCACGCGAACACGAAAGTGAGGCAGCAGATGTGGGATTTACAAGTGGCGACGATCACGCAGGTGCCCTTCATGCCTTTTGGCTACATCCCATCTCTCTGCTATGTGACAACTTTGAAACGGAAATCATTTTTTATGTTGTGTCCCTCCGCTAGCTTAGCAGAGGACGCCTGGAGGAGGAAGCAGTTAGCTGTCTTCCGGAGTTCCTCGGGGATATTTGTGGAGTATGTTAAAATTCCAGGAAAATATTGAGCATCCTATCACTCTCATGGTGTGCCAGGCAGAAGGGCTTTGCTCATTCAATTCTCGAAACGATACTGCGAGCCCAGTACTAACACTGTCCCCATTTTACAGATGAGCAAACTGTGACGCACGCAGGCTCAGTAACACAGCCTGTGAGCGGCTGCACCAGGCTTGGGGTCCAGGAACTCCAGCCCCCGGTTGGTCCTTGTGACCAGTATGTTCTGCTGCCACAGGGCAGAGCATGAGGCTGCGGTCCTGCTGAGTGTGAAAAACAGAGGGCTTCTAGATCCTGCAGCAAGGTGGCGGGAGATGAGCAAAGGTCACCCGTGCAGTGAGGAGATCACAGCGTCATCCCCAGACACCCCGTTTCTGTAGTTCACCCCATGTGTGTGTGGGGGGGTGTCCTGTGACATCTCCAAGCACCTCCTGCACAAACACGAAGGTAGAGGGAGCGGAAGTGGGCCCTTGCGGGCTGGCGAGGGACGACTCCTTGCTGGGGAGGGACACCATGATCCTACACCACCCAGGCTGCTCTTGGTCCCCAGTCTCTGGGCAATGCATGTCCTCAGGCCAGATTGTTAGGAGCAGAGAATCCCAGACTCCCCCCGACTGCCTGAGGGACGAGCAGTGGGGGCATTCACTTTTCAAGGGACCTGTGGGGACTGTCCCTGCAGCAAAAATGGCTAGAGCTGCCTGAGCCACCTGAGGTGGAAGAAGAGCCCCGGGCAGGCAAACCCCTCGCCTGGCCTGAGGCCACTCTGGATGGGGGAGGGGGCATGGCCCCGTCTCTTAGTAGCACGCGGACGTGTCACTGTGCCCATTTGGGAGGACACAGGTGTCTCTCACAGTGGACCTGAATCACCTCAAGAGCCTGTCCAAAATGCAGATTCCCAGCCCTCTTCCCCAGTTCCAGTTCACGAGGCTGGGGTGCCCTTGGAACCAGCATTCTGAGTCAGCATCTCAGGCGCTTGCCGGGACCCCCCGCCCCGCCCCGAGAAATGCCGGCCCAGAGCTGCTCCTGCAGGGACCGGAGAGCAGGCGTGAGGGCGGCACGTCCGCGGGGTCGCAGCTGCCTGCACATCTGCAGGGCCCCGGAGGTCCCGGGGCGGCTCAGCAGCTGCACTCACCTTGGCTGCGGAACGCCTCGTGGGGAACCTTGATGTAGCTCTGCCCCTGGGCTGGGAAGCGGTAGTGGGAGGAATTTATGGTCTCGGGCAGGAGTTTGGCCACAGTAAACTCTGTGAACAAGCCAAAGACAGGAAGCCACAGTCAGTAAGCTCCACTGCACAGGAAATTGGGCTGTAAAGGCCCATCTGCTTCTGCTTTTGTTAACAGAACGAACTCCCCTGGGCAGTGTAATTACCTCTAGACAATGGCGACCTGAAAAAATAAGGGTCCAGAGAAGTCATTTCCACCGTGTGGCTGCCACGTCCATCCGGCCACACGCGGTGGGGGCCTGGTGACCCGAGGCGACCCCTCCTTCCCTCGGGGCAGCCTGTCAGCTCTCAGGGCTGCTCCTCACCACATTCTGGGGGACCCAGGACACACGGGAGAAAGAAGGTGCCGGAGATGCTGGCCTTCCAGCCATCCAGTACTATCTCAGCCGACGGGAGTCCCACTAACACTAGCCTCCGTGGGTCAGTTCAGCCCCATCCCAGAGTCCGGCTCTTGTGGGAGAGTATCAGCTGTGCGATGCTGCTTTAGATAAAGACTCTTCAGAAGGAGGGGCCGTGAAGTCAGCGCGAGCGGGACTCCGCGCCGATGATCAGAAAAGCAGGTTTAGGCCAAGCCTCCAGCTGGCTCTGGGAAACCTGATTCCACACCTTTTATTCCACAGACGCTCAAAGGAGCTGCTGCCTTTCGACTCCCGTTCTGAACAGAGACGACTGGCCCCCGAGTCACCATCAAATGCTCCCGTAGCTTTGCGTCTGCCTCCTGGCTGAGCACATGGGCCCCGATCTCACATGATTTTGCGTAAGGGCAACACAGTTTAGAAAAGCGAGAGGTCTGTCTGAACCGATGGTGTATTTGCTGCTGCGCGTGTGTGTGCACCTGTGTGCGTGTGTGTGCACGCCTGCACGTGTGTGCGCCTTTGCCCGTGTGTTTACACGCTGTGCATGCAGAGGTGCGAGCTGGTGTGTGCGCACCTGTGTGCGAGCGTGTGCGCACCTGTGGGCGTGTGTGCACGCACCCGTGCAGACGTGTACGTCCCTGATTGTGCGCGTGTGGGTGAGCGTGGGGCCGGCAGAGCACACCGCCCAGGCCGGCTGCCCTCCCGAGTCCCCCGCCCCCCCGCCTGCACCCGTGGCCGCGTCCCACCCCGAGCCGACCAGGACCTGCCATGGAGGAAGAGCCGGCGATGGTGACCTGGGGCTCGCTGACATCCAGGCTGGAAGAGATGTGGCCCATGACGGTGTCGACGGTCTCGATCAAGCCCAGCACCATGGCGCTGTCCTGAGCACAACACAATGTGAGGGCACTGAGACATCGGAACCTGCATGGCCAGCGCCCTGAGGCCCATCTGGGGCCCACCCGCCCAACACGCCCAACACGCCACCAGGCTCTGCGCTGGGCCCCCAGCACCCGTCTGCAGGGAGAGCCCGCTGCGTCCCGGGAGGCCACGGTGGGCCAGGCCCATGCTCTTGCTGAGCAGATGAGAAGGAGCAGGGGACAGCCCCCTGCACTACCCTTCTCACAGGCGAGGGAGCCACTGAGGTCACCCATCCGGCCGAGCTCACAGCACGCAGACATCCCCCTGGTCACCCAGGTCGTTGGCTGCAAGGCTTCTATGCTTAGACACTGGTGGCAGAGACCTGGGCCCAGCTGCCCTCTGAACTCACCTCCGTAAACCTCTGACCGGCCCCCAGCCCCAGTCCCTTCTGTTTCAGGAGGAGGGGGCTAATTGCCCCCAAGTCCTCTCCAGGACAAGGACACCAGAAACTTCATCCCAGTCTCCATGCAGGGGAGGGACGCTTTGGAGCTGTCAGCACCCCAAATCCTCTCTGGCCTCTTCGACCTGCCTGGTGCATCCCTTCCCTCCAAGGGCCTTCTTCACTCATTCCAAGTCCCCAATACAGAGAGGATCCCAGTGGACGCTGCCCCAAGAAGGCAGGGGTCGGGGTCCCTCCTGGTCACCCCATATCTCTGTGGACCACTCAGATTGAGCTCTGCCCCCATCATCAGACACACCGCTACTGGGGACAGGGCCTCTCGGCCCCTTGGGTGGGCGGCAGCTGCACCTCTCTGCCGTCATGCCCCTTCCCTCCTTCCCGCCTTTCTGAAAAGCATCTGTTTGCTAAGGATCCTTAGCATTCTCTCACAGGCGCACGCTCCATGAGAATCTAATGAGCTGGAAAGAGAACACTGAGGCCAATTTTAGACATTTTCTTTGAGGTCTGTGGCCTGATTTCAATCAGCCAAGCACAGTCAAACACATGGCAATCTGCGTCTCCGGTGTGCACTTCTGTTGGGCAGTAGCTGATTCGTACTTTCTCTCGAATGCACATTAGAGCCTGCCTAAGTCTGAAGAGCTTGATTATTATTCATATTTTGTGGCCAGCATTCAGAGACAGTCACTTTAAAGTGATGCTGATGAAACGGGTGTGCTCAGGCCCTCCACTGGCCATTTCCCAGGGGTCCCATGCTGCAGCCCGTGCACGGACTCCCCCTTGGAAGGCGTGGACTCTGGAGGGTTGTGCCTTTCTAAAAAAGAATTTGTTTCTAGGTAAGACGGTATCAGTCTTAAATGCAGGTCCCCTCTTTTCCTCCCTTTGCCCGTGTTCATTCCATCTTGTTCCATTCGAAACTGTTCAAATAAAAAGTTCAGAGAGAAACTCTCCTGCAGTCTCATGAAGAGCATTTCTGCCTCGAACAGCCAAATATTTTTTAAACATCACAGGGATTCAGGAGAATGAGCACTTTTAATACCACACCAGTGTGGCTGCAACTCTGCTAAGTAAGGCAGTCAAGAGTCCTCCAGCCTGCTGGGCAACCTTGGAGGTCACGTGGTGAGACCACATCATCCGAAAATGGACAGAGCCCAGATCCCAAAGTCACGGACTGAGGAAAGGCTCCTTGGACCCACTTCGGACTTTGCACGAGAAGTAAGTTTCAGTGCTTCGCCACTGAAATGCAGGGGTCTCTTTGTCACCGCAGCACAGCCTAACCTAGGCTGCCTAATGTGCCTACTGTCTCTGGAAACTGTCCCGCACGTAGCTAAAGACAACCAGATTCAATCAGACATCAGTGTATTTATACAACATACGTGCCTGCAAGTGAAAGGAAAGCAAGACGGGAAGAAACGTACACGAGAGTGCTCACGGTCACGGTCTGCCTTAGGACTTCAGGGGACTGCTCTTGTACAAGTTTTTATCATCTGCAGTTTCTACCTTCTCCACGGCACATTAACTTGTTTCATTTGTTAAATAGTAAAGTCAATGAAGTTACTTTTAAGAAGAAAAAAAGTATATTCCATTCTCCTTTCCAATTAGTTGGAGTTCAGGGGAAATGAGAAGCATTTTTGGTCTTTATGTTTATAATCGTGAAACGTATCGTCACATGTTCCATTTTTTTTTCACTTAATCTAGTGATCTTTAAACATAAGACATGTTTTTTTCTTACCACTGAAGAACAATGTGACGGTGAAAAACATTTTATTAAAATGATAAATAGAGGTCAACCAAGTACACACTCCTCATGAAGACATGCCACTTCCCAGCTCTGTGCCGGGATGAATAACACCTTACTGACACCCACACAATTCCTGAGCCACGCAGAGGACAAGGCACTTCAACTCAGTTGAGTATCTGGTCGAAATGAGCTCTAATGTCCCAGATGGCAAGACTGGAAGATGCATCATTTCTCTTACAGATGAATTGGGCCGTATCTACACCACTTCTAGGAAAACACAGTAGTTGCCAAAGTGCATACATTTTGAAAATCAAAAATGTTCTTTTTTTTTTTCCTTACCTCGGACACATCGATCCAACTGGGCAGTTGAAGAACCTCTCCCATGGTTTTTAAGAAAACCTAAAGGCAGACAAAATGACACTGCTTAGCACGTATCCTTAATCCTCAAAATGTCAAGACCTTCGATTTCTCCATGTCTTATCAACCACTGGCTGGGCTTTACATATGGTAATAAACAAAAATAGCTCACATCAGCGTAGGAGGTTGTATTTTACAAAGCCCTTCAGAGGTATCATCTTATTTGCTCCCTGTGACAACCCACTCCTCAGTGATAAGCATTCAGATGTCAGAATGAACACAGCTTAGTTTCTTCGGAGAAACCCCGAAGCACAGTGCCCAAGAGAGATAAGCAGCTCTCGGGAAATGCCTGTTGAATGAATAAGTGAATGAACGAACAAGTGAATAAATCACAAGCTGCTGAATATGCTTTCCTTGGGTAGAGGAGCCAAGCCGACAGAAAACCACTGGTGGTCACGGGGAACTCCCTCTCCGTAAAGCACTTACTAGGAGACCCTGGGTCAGATCGCCTTAACATCACGTGTGGTTTGGCGCACCACTGTTCTAAAAAAGTTAAATTAGCTTTTAACATGTTCAAATGGGGAGATTTAAATGAAAATATGTGAATTTCCAGCTTCCTTGGAGAAGAGCAAAAGCTCAGGCCACCCCCGCCCACAGTCCCACACAGCCACTGTTGGCCAAAGTGGAAGCTGCCCCTTAATCAGATATGTGTTCCTCTGTGTACCCCAGTCCTCACCACTCCCTATTGCCTGACGCCTAGTCTGGTCCCTCATTTACATCCCTCATGTTGGCTTTTTTTTTTTTTAAGATTTTATTTATTTATTTGACAGAGAGAGACCACAAGTAGGCAGAGAGGCAGGCAGAGGGAGAGGAGGAAGCAGACTCCCCGCTGAGCAGAGAGCCCGCTGTGGGGCTCGATCCCAGGACCCTGAGATCATGACCTGAGCCGAAGGCAGAGGCTTAACCCACTGAGCCACCCAGGCGCCCCGCTCATGTCAGCTTTTAACTATTTGTCTTCTACTGTAGACACAGAATTAAACTTAGAGCCTTATCGGAGTGCCTAAGTGGCTCAGTCGGTTAAGCATCTGTCTTTGGCTCATGTCATGATCCCAGGGTCCTGGGATCAAACCCCACGTCAGGCTCTTTGCTCAACGGGAGCCTGCTTCTCCCTCTCCCTCTGCCTTGCTCACTCACTCTCTCTGTCTCTTATGAATAAATAAATAAAATCTTAAAAAAAACCCAAAAAACTTAGAACCTGATCAAAGTCTCCCATATTTCCACCAAACTACCATCTCCAGAAAAATCACATTCTTCCTCACACTTTAAGGCTCTAAATATTTAGAGAATACATTATCAAAACTCCTCACTCTTTCATTATCTTTATTTGATAAATACTTATTAAGATCCTGAAGGGCAAGACCTTATGAACAAAGAATGAACAAAATATTGGGCTTGAGGTCTAGTGGGCATAATTTATAATCTAGAGGAAGAGTCAGCACTTTTAAAAAAAAAAAAAAAGATCACCTAGTAAAGTATTTAGGCTTTAAGGCCATACAGTTCTGTCACAACACTCAACTCTGCCCTTGTAGCACAAGTGCAGCCACAGACAATTGTAACTAAACGAGCATATTCCAATAAAACTTTATTACAAAAACAAGCAACACACCAGATTTGGCCTAAGGGCTATAAATTGCCGACTCCTACTCTAGCAGAGCAGTTTGGTGGAATAAAAATATAATGCCGGGCACATTTCCACTTTTAAATTTTCTAGTGGCCATATTACTTAATTAATTAATTTGTTTGAGGGAAAACATGCATGTATGCACCTGCGGGGTGGGGAGTGGCAGAGGGAGAGGGAGAATCCTGATCTCAGAATCCTGATATCATGACCTGAGCCAAAACCAAGACTCAGGGCTTAACCGACTGAGCCACCCAGGGGCCCCTCTAGTAGCCCTATTTTAAAAAGTAAAAAGAAAACAGGTAAAACTAATTTTGTTTCTACTAACTATATGTTTCAAACTAATTATATGCCTTACTTAGCCCCATATCATCTAACATAGCGCTTCCACGGGCTAAGATAAAAATTACCAATTTAGTATTTTATATTCTTTTCTTTGTCCTAAGTGTTAGGAATCCAGTGTGTATTTCACATTTCACATCTCGCTTTGAACTCACCACAGTTCACAGACTCCCCAGCCAGATGTGGTTAACAGCCCCCTTACCACCCAGCGCAAGAAATGACTTCTCGCCATTTTCCTGTCCAACTGCCAGCGGTGGGAAGCCAGGACATCATGGAAAACTGGATATTCTCATCGAATCAGAGCTAGGCAGGGTTTGGAGCAAATCTGCAGGATTCCTCTGCAGGTCACCCAGAGTCAGGTCTCTCCACCGAGCGCCCACAGGCTGAATCCGCCTCACAAATCTGCACGTGACAGCTTTTAGGTTTCAGTTCGCCGTCCACTACTTACAAATTAGATGATTTCCCATTTTAAAGATCCAGGTATGGCGCTTCCCTTGCAAAATCAGAAGCGGCAGTCCTCCAGGTCAAACCCCGGGGGCTCCGGGCAGCCAGCCGCCACCCCCTGCAGACGGGCCACAGTCCCTGCTCTCCCTCCCTCCGGCTGTCCGGCCCCTGGGCGCTGGCGTTTGCAACCCCAGACACTGCCAGGTGGCCCCGGGGGAGTCACAGGGAAGGAGGAAAGTTTCCCGCATAAGCGGGCCCTGGACTCTGTTCCAACACAGACATCCCCTGGAGGCTCCTGAGATGCCCCGGCCTCCGGTCCAGCCTCCGCGCAGCCATGCCTACTGGGCATCCTCACCTCCACCCAGGAAACCTGCGGCAGGCGACGGAAGTGCTCACGTACAGCTGCCTTGGCCCCCCCCACTTCCTTATGATTGGCTGACCTGTGGTGCCCCGCCTGCTCCCCTCGGCCCCTGATTGGTGGTGGTCATGTGACCGAGCTCTGCCCAATGAGCTGTGAGGGGAGATCCTCACAGGGAACTCTGGGAGAGATTCTCCCTCTCGGTGAGGACGGAGATGGCGCTCCCTGTCCTCTCTGTCTGGGACTGGCTGGCGGGGCCTGGGGTGCGGGGCTGTCCGGGCCACGGGGAAACACAGCGGAGTGCCACGAAAACTGCCGCCGCAGAGCCCGGCTGTGCAGGAAGACCAAGTCCTGGAGCCCGGAGTGAAGCCGGCCGGCGCCCTGTCTGGAAGTCCTCAGTGCTGGCGCCGGGCGGTGCAGCCAGAACCACGGCGGCGGGGAGGCCGGGGCAGCGGGGAGGCCAGACGGGAGGTGAGGGGTGCCGGGCCCAGGGACCGGGCCTCGGACTCGGCCGCCCATGTGCACTCCGCACCCCAAGGCCCTGCGGGGCAGCACCCCGGAACCCGGCGCGCCCTAGGGATGGACAGAGACGCTGAGAAGCCAGCTCTCACTTCTCTCCGCGGAGGCAGGAAGGCGAGCGGGACTCAAGTTCCACTTTGGGGCGCCTGGGCATCCGGAGCAGCTTTTCACCCGCTCCTCGGGTCTGCCTTCAGCCAGCAAGCCTTCCAGAGCGCTCACCTAACCTCTGTTCTCGGCACGCACGAACGCACGCGGGGCCCCCGAGCTGAGTATCCTGTTGTCTCCCCCACATTGCAGCAGAGTGATCGAGGACGCAGGGCGAGGAACTGCAGAGGGAAATTCAACCCTGCAGCCAGCCCTCTGCACCCTGCTCGGACCCGTAAGCTGAACTTTCCAGGGGGAAACCCGCTCAGCCGGGCCTTCTCTCTCCACTTCAGCCCAGAACCCCGGTGCTCCGCATCTACCTGCCAGGGACCTGGCTCTGCCTTGACCTGGAAGGTATTTGGAGGAGAGTGGCAAGCGGCAGAACCTTGATTCCATGCCATAAATGGCACATTCACCAAGTGTTGTAGGTGCCCTTGGCAATTCCCACTGACCTATAAGTCACAGCGTTGTGGGTCACAATGTGTGCAGACTGTGGTCTAGCGCCCCACAGCTACACCTGCCCAAGACCCAGCCCCACCCTTCACCTGTTGCCAAGGGAGGCATCAAGGTTTAGAACTGCAGTGGCACACCCGGATGGCTGGTGGCCGGGTGGATGCGGTGAAGGGAGCCATGAAGAGCTGAGGCAGAGCTGAAGGAGGCCCCAGCGAGCCAGATAGAGCTGGCTGGAGAGGCCCCCTATCCGGTCATTCACGGAGGTCTGTAACCCAGACTTTTATGTAAAAGTTCCTGACTTTTCTATAACTCTGTGCAGAGTGAACAAAACACGCCTGTGGGCCAGGATCTGGCACTTTGCCATCCCTGACCGGCCAGGCACAGAAATGAAATCATTTTACCTGGGTGAGGTTCAGTGCCATTTCCTGTGAGATAGGCTTATTGGGTAACCTGAGGGACACGTTTCGCAGGTAACTCAGTACAGTTCCTGGACTCTGGAAGTTTTTTCTCGTCTCTGTCAAGTTGGTTATGATAGGATGGTAAGCGCTGGTGGACATCTGAAAGAAATGACAGGAGTGAGTTCCAGCTAGGGACAAAAGCCAAGAAGTCCCATGGAAGTTCGGCGTGCCCTCTTAAGCCCCGTGACGATGGCAGCTGCACCCACCGCATACCAGAAGGCACATTTGCGACTGCCTAACACATACTGACCTTTCATCCTCTCAACAACTTCCAGAACTACGCACCCATTTGAGAGATGAAACCAAGCACAGGGAAGCTTACCCAGAAATACATGTGGAACTGGGGTCTGAACCTACACCGATGGTACAAGAGTCTGTGCCCTCACTGTTCCCTTAGAGTTCCCCAGGAAGGTAGAGTGGTGTGATGACAAGTACTAATTCCAGAGGGGAATGTTTCTGTATGGATTGATCTTCCTCAAACATTGGAAAAAGGGGCACAAAGAGAAAACGAGCATCGGCACAGGTCCCCCCTTCTCTCTGCTCACTGTGCTGCCTGCCCAGGAGACGGTCTCAGAGTTTGTGTCCCTGGGCAGTCTGGTTTACTTCCTTTTGACCCCTGAGGCCACAGACCACAAGCAGCAGAGGGCTTTCCCTTCAGTCAGCCTGAGCATCTGAGAATTAGTGCCAAAGTTAGCTTCTCCTCCACGGCTGATTTCTTCCCAGACGCTATACTGCAAGAAGAGAGAGCCAGACTGTCTAATGGGATTCAGTCCTGGCATACAGGCTAAGCAGAAAGGCTTCAACAAGAAGGGGGACCGAGATCAATGTGTGTGCTTACCACGGTGTTGGCTGGGGGTGTCATGAAGACGCTTGCTGGTGTCGAAGACAACAAAGCGTGCTTTCCTGGAAAGAATCAGTAACGCTTAATTAAGGACTGAGACATGGCCAGTCTTTCACCCTAAGGAAGGCCTATCTTTATTCAGAACCCTTCAGCTTCAGACACATCTAAGGCAGCCCGAGAATGTTTTGAGTAGGAATGCTGCTGGAAAGATAAACGGCTAATATATCAGCTTAATGGGCAGACTGTATGGATTTTCCCAGGTTACGTTACTTTTCTACTTATGTTTCAAATTGCTTTGGAACATCCCTCATGCAAGTCATCATATAAAACGATGATTTTATACAAGCATTTACCGATTTCAAATAAATAGAGAACCAAAAGAAATCGCCTTCCACTGCATCTGGACTAGTTGGAGATGGAATACAGAGGGCCATTAATCTTGGGCTAGGACAAACAATCCATCCAGTCGAGCCTTCCCTCCCAGCCAGATGGAGCAAGCAGAGTGCTGGGGAGACTGTCCTCTTGAGCCCCTTCGACCCAGAGGATTCTAGTTCTTTCTACTCTATTTGGTTAATCATAAATAATACAGCTGCCTTAAACCTGGCTCTAATGGACCGACTCAATGGGGCAGTCCAAGAGACCTCCGGTCATTTTCTCTATATGTGATTTATGTCACATGACCAGTCTTCAGAACCAAATCCCCAAGCAATCTGGGGTCTGATGAATCTAGTTCTGATTCAGCAAGGATGCATGCATGTGCTCCCTGGGACACATAAGTGTTAGGGCAACATCTCTCCTGAATCGCCCCAAAAGTCAGACACCACCTTCACAGGGCACAGAGGGCAAGGTGACAAAACGCTATGCTGTGTGTGGGGCTGGCGCTCCCCAGCCCTGAGCCCTGGGATGTCCTGGGGACAAGGGTTTGTTGAGACAGCTGCAAGAGCCAGAAACAGCAACGCCTCTTTCCAGTGTTAATAAAATGGTGAAGTATCAGGAAGTCAGGATTTGTTTGAGGCTTTCAATAACACAAATAAATGACATCTTGGTCTCAAAGGGACAAATCTCTGAATCTTAGGCTATAAAATGCAGGAGATCGATATATTTTTTTATTGTATAGGACCTATTGTATTGTCCTTATGTCACTTGTAAGGAATGAGTTCCACTTTCTCAATGAAAAACGGAAGTCTCATGGGGCGCCTGGGTGGCTCAGTGGGTTAAAGCCTCTGCCTTCGGCTCAGGTCATGATCTCAGGGTCCTGGGATCCAGCCCTGCATTGGGCTCTCTGCTCAGCAGGGAGCCTGCTTCCCCCTCTCTTTCTACCTGCCTCTCTGCCTACTTGTGATCTCTCTCTCTCTCTCTGTCAAATAAGTAAATAAAATCTTAAAAAAAAAAGAAAAAAACGGAAGTCTCAAAGACTGCGGTGGAGACTTCCTGCACGCACAGCAGCTGTGCCCTGCCCCCAAGACCAGCAGCCCCGGTCGTTAGGGACCCCCTCTCATCCGAGTCTTAGATGCGGCTGACCCCACTGCCATGTCAGAGATAGACTATGACCCAGGCTTAAAGCCATCAGCATATTCTACACCCCGGGCCACAGGACTCGGCTCCTGGGAAACACATGGATCAATCTGGCCAAATGAACGTCATGGGCAGCCCTGCTGCAGGAGACGGCAGAAGAGAGAAGCCCCTCGCCTTCTGCTGAGGATGGGGAGGGAACCCTGGAGGGAATGGCAGCCACATCGGCGCCACGAGAAGGAAGCCGAGTCAGACACAAATTCCTAGTGACACGGGAGCACCTAGAGCAAACTGCTCTTGAAGCAGGTTTTCTCCTATTGTTTCCATTGCGTGAGACTGTTTAATTCCCTTCTCGGTGTAAGTCACTTCCGTTTTGTTTTCTGTCACGTAATCACACGGTCCTAACAGCTGAGGGGTTCACTGCAGAACCTGAGGGGAGGCCGGCTTTTCGCCTCCCGGTCCTGACCTGCCTCTGCCGCTCTGGTGTCTGTGCGGTGGCCAGCCAACGGATGTTTACGAGCGACTGTCGTTTTTTGGCAGATTATTTTACGTTAAAATAAAGAATCAGTGTGTTCAGCTGTTGGCAGAATGAAAACGGAATGAAGGGAAAGTAAGTATTCATCTTAAAACAGTGGAAATGTGATAAAGACCTGCGACGTGCAGGCGCCCTGCGGACGCCCTACATCTGTCGCCGCCGCAGGGCACGCGCAGAGCTGTTTCCACCCCGTTACAGAGGACGACGTTGTGATTTGGAAAGACGAAGACAAAAAGTCACTTATTACATGATTCTGTGTATATGGAAGACCGAGCAGAAGGATCAGGGGTGGCCACGGGCTGGGAGGAGGACACAGGGAGCGGTAGCTGGTGGGTACTGGGTTTCCTTTCAGGGTGATGAGACTGTCTTAAAACCAGAAAGGACGCCTGCACGACGTGGTGGACACAGTAAGTACCACCGGATTGTGGACTTTAAAACGGGTGAGTTTATGTTAACATGAATTTTATCTCAACAAAGGTGACTTCCCAAGTCCCACGATCGAGGCTGAGTGAAAATTTGAACCCAGGCCATCTGTCCCTCAGGCCCCGTCTCTGAACAACCACTCTGTACTGAGCAGGAAGGGGGCACCCTTGGGGCTCCCTGAGGCCCCATCAGAGTCTGGCATGCAGGAGGCACTAGGCGAACATTTGCTGATTGAATGCGTTAGTGGACCTGGAGTATCTGCTCCCAAAGCTGCTTGTAACCATCGTCATGGACCCCTCAAAACCCCCGATGACCACAGGGTATTCGTCTCAGTGTGTCTCCTCTAAGCTGCTAATTCCTCCATGTTAGGGACCAGGTGTTCTGGAGAAACGGCTGTATTTATGAGGTTCGTTAGGACGCCCCTCCGCCTGCAGTGCAGACGGCCACCTCAGGAGAGAGCGGAGTGAGGAGTGCTGGGAAGGGAGGAGGACAGAAGGAGCCTCGTCCTCCCAGAGACGGGCAGAGCTGGCCCTCCCCCTCCCCCCGTGCCCACTAACCAATAGCAGCGGTGAAGTACATCGCGATCTCGTCCGGGGTCAGCGCCCGTTCCCAGATGATGAACTCATCAAAAGCTCCGTCCTCGTAACGCTTGGTCTGGTCCTGCTCAGACCCTATCACGAGGTTGACGCTGGGCTCCCCGTAGGCGTGAGACACTTTGCCACTTGGGTCCGAGGTGCTCAAGGTCCCATTGACGTAGACTTTCAAACCCTCCTTGGATTTCCAGGTAAACAGGACATGAGTCCAGTAGGGACCTAGAAAGAGCAAAGATCATTGGTCTGCTGAGGGGAAAGAGCTCCCCATGCGCGTGTCTCCTGGTGGTTACGTACATCCCTCTTGAGATGGTTAGTCATTGTTAACCTTGGCGAGTCCTCACATGGGTCAGAATGTAGATCTGACTTTCCTCAGTCCTTTGAAGCACAGGGAAGAAATTACCCCCATCCCCAAAATTCCGGAAGCAGTCCAAAGAGACCTTTTGCTATTTTAAATTAGATCTTTTGCTATTCTAAATTAAAATGAAATAATAGCTAATGGTCATAACTTGTTCAGAAAATATTGTTTTAGTCCTGCCTAGGCCATCACAGTGCAGGTCAATAAAACCTATCTGACAATAAAACTTATCTGCGGGCCTGATTCAGAGGTTGGTATCCACCTCTGCTCTGACACAGTATGTGGGATGTTAACCAACATGGTGGAACCGTGGTTGGGGCCGCCCTCCTGGCTCATTCTCTTTGGCATGAGAAGCACAGTCACCAATAAGAAGGTTATTTGCCAGACTCTGATGGCAGCTTGCCCCACAAAGGGCCTCACTTTGTTTTGCAAGTGTTGTGTTAAGACATCTCATGGGCTTGCTTCTGGAAGGAACAGGGAAGCCCTTTAAAGGACGTGTATCACCTTGAGCCAGGCATCATTTCAAATCACCCAGCAATTAGCTTTTGGAACATCACCAGAATAAAAGCTTCTGCATAGCAAAGGAAACATCTAACAAAACCAAAAGGCAGCCTATGGAATGGGAGACGATATTTGCAAATGACATATCAGATAAAGGGTTAGTATCCAAAATATATAAAGAACTGATACAACTCAACACCCAAAACAAATAATCCAATTTAAAAAATGGGCAGAAGATATGAGCAGTCATTTCTCCAAAGAAGACATCCAGATGGCCAACAGACACATGAGAAAATGCCCAACATCACTCATCATCAGGGAAATGCAAATCAAAACCACAATGAGATATCCCCTCACACCTGTCAGAATGACTGAAACCAGCAACACAGGAAACGACAGGTGTTGGCGAGGATGTGGAGAAAGGGGAGCCCTCCTACACTGCTGGTGGGACTGCGAGCTCGTCCAGCCACTCTGGAGAACAGTATAGAGGGTCCTCAAAAATTTAAAAATAGAGCTCCCCTACAATCTAGAACTTGCACTACTAGGTATTTACCCAAAGAATACAAAGATATGAATTCAAAGGGATACATGTACGTCTGTTTATAACAGCATTATCTACAATAACCTAATTATAGAAGCAGCTCAAGTGTCCATGGACCGCTGAATGGCTAAAGAGGATGTGGTGGGTATATACGGGGGAATACTACTCAGCCACGAAAAAGTGAACTCTTGCCGCTTGCAATGACATGGATGGGGCTAGAGAATATAATGCTAAGTGAAATAAGTCAGAGAAAGACAAATACCATATGATCTCACTCATGTGGAATTTATGAAACAAAACAAAAAGAGACAAACCAAAAAACAGACTCTTAACTAAAGAGAACAAATTAGCAGTTACCGGAGGGCAAGGGGTTGGGGGTTGGGCAAAATAGGTGATAGGGATTAAAGAGTACACTTATCATGATGTAAACTAAAATAATTTTTTAAAAAGATGAAGTTCTATAAATCAATCAATCAATCATCACCCAGCAATTACTCAGGACGTTTCGTACTCAGGATTGGGCAGCTTCCTAATCTTGAGTCTCTGGAGAGCGCTTGGGTCCTAAATCGGTCCAAAGTATTATTGCCTTTGAGTTTAAAGCAAGAATAACAGATTTCTTCAGTGAACAAACAAAGAATGTATTGCCAGGCAGAAATGTTTACAATTCTCCCCATTTCCCTGGGTGGAAAAACAGAGTTCAGTAGATTTTACCTTAAAACATGTTGAAGAAACCTACTAGGTGCCCCATGCAGTGTCAGCCCCAAGGAGCACAGAGATAAGACTCTTACGGAAGAACCTGACCTTGGGTAGAACATGATAAGCGCCACAAACAAGGTACAGGCAGTTCTGTATGGGGGGAGGGGGCAGAGATTCTTCCTGGCCTGGGATCAGAGAAAGCCAATAGGCAAGATTCTCCCAGACCTCTTGCAGAGGCGACGTGGAGGTTCAAGCTTGGTGTGAGCGAGGAAGGCTCCCGGCTCACACAGGGAGTGGGTACGGAGAAGGGTGTGACCCCGCCTGTTTGGCTCCTGCGTCGTCCACGTCTTTATAACAGCTGAGACACACAGGCTCTTTAAATGGGCCAGAAAATGAATTGTCCTTAAATATCTCAAAGATATCATTTCCTACTGGAGGCCTTCATTCTGCCTCCCTCCCCCTGCATGCTTCCCTCCTAGTCCCTGGCCTGGACTGGGCTCCCCCCCCCTGCAGTGTCACCCCAACACTTCTGTCCCATGTCATTTCCACCTCAGACCCTCTGCTCCCCCAGCTTCCTGCCCCGGGCCTCTGACTCGTGCCCACTACACGACCCGATCTCACGCCCCAGAGAAAGCAGGAGTCTCCAGACAGAGCCAGGCACAAACTCCCCAATGTCTGCACAGCCCCATGCTGCCCCACCTGTCCCAGAGCACCCCTTCCCCATAGCTCCAAGTCCTCTCCTCCAGACCACCCGTCCTCCCTCAGTCTTCAGCCTCTGTTCCAAAAAATTTTCACATCCTATTCTAAATATTGCCAAGTCTATACCACTGGGGGAGGGGGGGCATGGGAAGGAGGGGGAGCAGGAGAAGAAGAAAGAGGCAGGAGGCGGAGAGGAGGGGGACAATGAGGGAGAGGAGAGGAGGAGGGGAAGAGAAGGGAAGGAGGAAGGGAAGGGGAGGGAAGGGAGAAGTAGAAACAATGGCCGCCATGCTACACACCCGGTCTACACTCCTGCACTCCACGTCCCCCAGACCGCGCGGGGCAGGTCCCAACAGCACCTTCCCTCTAGGACACGGAAGCTGAGGCCACGTGTCGGCAACCCGGGGCAGGCACTCAGCGGGTGGACGGAGCACGGGCACCTGGCTGCAGGACGCCGGCCCTCTCCGGCTGGTGTCCCCCGGCAAGTCGCGAGCGCTGAGGCCAGGCCGGGCCCTTACCTGGCGGACTGAAGGTGGCCTCCCAGGTCATGGCGTTCTCCCGCGTGTATAGCTCCACGGAGCCCTTGCCGCCGCTGGAGCAGACTCTGAAGCCGTCGGAAATGACCTGCCCCCCGTAAGCAAAAGGGGTCGGTCTGGACGGCTCTCCTTGTGTCTTCCAGAAGAAAGAAAACGTGACCCCTGAGGGAAGGAAGGAGGCAGGGTCAGGACTGACGGACCGCAGAAGGGACCCCCACTCAGAAGCAGGTGGTTCTCTCCGCTCTTTACTTACTCTTCATGGGAAAAGCCTTTTTTTCTCCTTCTAGAGACAACACATGTTCAATTCAGGAAACACAGGCAATAACAATAGGCCATATTTAGCAAAAGCTCAGTAAGGACTGGACACTTTCCCAAGAGTTCCGAGCGAATTATCTCCTTCAACCTCATGACAACCCCGTTATCATTCCGTTTATGCAAATGAAGACACCGAGGCCAGTTTGCCTGAGGTCACCAGACCGGCATCGAGCTTCGATCCAAGCTCAAATCCTGTGACCCCAAAGCCCACAAATACCAACAACCCGCACCGTCCTGGTCTTACTCCTCTTGGTCCAGAAGTGTCTTTATAGTAACTCCTCCTAAACCCTTTCCTGCAAGCATATTTGACAAAGAAAGGAACCCATTCATGCATACCGGCTTATGAGCCACATCTTAAAAACACTTCCTGCATCACCAACTTCCTCCGATGTCCGTAAATACACTCGCACGCCATCATCCCGTGTGTCTGCAGGGCGTTATGTTCTCCATCGGGACCGCTCGGACTCCTCAACTTCTCACTCCCCAGACAGAACCAGAAGCAAAGCCTCCTGGTACATGTCAGATTCTGTCCTTTAGGATAAGTTCCTAGTGGGGAACTTCCAGTCAAAGGGGAAGCCCGTTTTTAAGAGTTTTGACATTTAGGAGAGTAATTTCCAACAGAGGCACAGAGAGGGGCAGCAAAGACCCCGTCCCACCATCACGTTGCAGGCCTGGGTGCCGGGCTCCTTGGGGAGGGGACCCAGGGGCCGGAGCTGGCTGGAGTCTCATCTGCACGTTAGGCTGCCTGTTACTGCCTTCTAGACCTCGCACCGCCTCTATCCTGCTGGGCTGACTCCAGTGAAATTTACCCTTTCCTTGCATAGGAGTAAAGTCCGTGCGTGTGCGTGTGTGCACGCATGAGAGACAGGCAGACAGAGTGCACGCACATGGGTGAGCGCTAAACCAGCAACCTGTGTGGACTTCGTGTGGGAGCTGGAAATCATCCTGGGGGCCCCGCTCCTCCCAGTCTGGCCCAGGCGGGAGAGGACGGTGCCCAGAGTTGATCAAAACAGGCCCGTGACTTGGGGGCTGAGGACAGGGGTGGAGGGCCATTTGCCCTGGGCCTTATTTATACAAATGGCACCAGACATAGACTTTGGGCCTTACCTTCAAATGAGATTATGGACACAGCCTGAGTTGCTCAATCAGCTGACATGTGCCATCACATAGAAACTTGCATCCTGTCACCACGCACCTTTACTGTAATGCCTTACGGACTGAGCGTTTGTTACAAACTGTTGTCTCGTGACGATCAGACTGTATTATGCTTCTGTAGGCTCTGAGCCCTAATTTGGTTCATAAGAAGCATGTAGAAAAGCATAATTTTATAACCCCGGTTTGGAATTTCTCCTTTTTTTTAATATAAGAGGAACCTCAAAATAATAGCAGGTGCCTGGACCTTTCTTGACCTCTGAGAAGCTAGAGTAGAACTCCACCTCATAGGGGTGTGTGTTTAGGGCTCCCAAGGAAAATAGAGAGCCGCCCAAGTGCCCTGGAGGACAGGACTGGGGATGGAAGGCTACTCAGAGGCGGTGTGGGTCCCAGGACCCTCCCTGGAGCCCGCTGCCTACACGGGGCCCAGCCACTCCTGCCCGCTTGGCAACCTGGGACCAGAGTCCAGTGCAAACCACGGCCCTGCCGCCGAGCCTTCCCGCCGAGCCTCCCCACTCTCAGAAACAACCCGTTTCACCAGGAAGTGAACACATGCATTGTGAAATTTTTGTTATGAAACGAATTCCCAGAGGATTCATGGAAGTTAATTTTTTCCAAACACTTTGCTGCGTTTAGAAATTCCTTTTATTCAATCCCATCTTGGCCAAACGTCTTTCTGTCCAGGAAGAAAAAGAAAAAGAAGGCAGTCCATTTGGCGTTAGGTAAGGGTGGACGCGAGGCCAACGACGCTGCCTATAAAACGAACATTTCGTTTTCGTCCGCTAACCTGCACAATAATCGCTCCTATCTGGGGAATAGCTTTATCTGGAAACATCCGTTCACGTCTCCCCAGAGTCTTAGGACCTCACGGGGAGCCTCGAACGCCGGCGTCCCCGAGGGGTGCGGCTGCAGGCGCTTGGGTCATCAACGCAGGGAAGAAATAAGCAGAAGGGAAAAGGAGTAAGTGTGACGACTAACAAATTGATTTCCCACTTCTTTCCTTGTCTGAGCATTAAATCCGAGTCTATCCAAAAAGATAAAATGAAGAGAGCTCTTTCTCAACAAGACACAGAAAAAGAAAAGGAAAACATCATCCAGACGCCACAAGAAGAGACGGATACGATCAAGTGCAGAAATACAAAATTCTGCAAGGCAAATAGTTTACCGTAACAACGTCAAACGGCAGCTGGCAATGCAGGGGAAAAATGCTATGTGTGATACATCCAACAGTCACGAAATTCATGTCCTTACTATGTGAAAACACCTGATAAAGAAAACCACCATCACTGGCATTTAGTGGGAACTTCCCAGGAGCAAGGAAGACTCTCTAAGAGTCGCACGCATATCAATTCTTAACCCTGCCAACAGCCCCGTGAAGCAGGTGTGATTGATGTCCCCATTTTACAGGTGAGAAAACTGAGGCATGGAGAGGCCACGCAGCAGGTGGCCGGCAGGACTGGAACTGGGCGGGGTGGCTGCTATACTTACTGCAGGATCCCACTCAGCACGCGCGCCCGCTGAATTAGACGACAAAGATACTGGGGAATTGCGGCAAGAAAAGAATGCACGACAAAGCCCCAGGCCACGCGAGGAAGTTTTGGTGAACAGACTGTCCCCTCGGTGTCTCTGTAGTGGGCGGGAGGGGTGGGGCAGGGGGACTTTCCAGGTAGAAGAGCAGCCCTTCCCAGGCCTGGGGACTCGGCACGGGGTCCCGCACGCCCGTGGTTCAAAGTGGACCCGAGCAGCTGCGAGTAGAGAGGGTACAGCCCTCTGTAGGCCTTGCGGCCGACATGGCATCCAGGCGCCCTCGCCCAGAAGCTGCACCTCTGTGTCCCCTGGGAGAGCCGAGCCGTCCGCCCACCCCCGTTTCCTCCAGTCTGGGTGCGGCCTCCCACACACCCCGGGCGAACTCCGAGCGGTGCCCATCAGCGTCACCGCTGGGCCCAGGGTCTGGGCCGACGCGGCTCTCACAGCCGGGGTGCCTCCCCGAGAAGAGCCCGAGCGCGGACACATGCGTGTTCCTGCTGAGAGTGTTTGACACCTGCACTCGGCCTGAAGCAGACCGGGTTCCAAAGCAGCCACGATACCGCCCATCCCACCTGCTTCCGGGCCACGGGACCCCGCCCCTCTCCACCAAGCCCCGGAGCCAAGTTCCCCACCTGCTCCGGGCCCGACTCGACCCAGAGGGGACAGCGGAGGTGACCCCTGGCCTGGCCCCAGCTGCACTCTGCTGTCTTGCAGCTTCCGCTCTCCCCCGACACGGAAGTCCGGGCCACACACGCGAGCACAGAGGTGCCAGAGCCAGAGGGAGGGAGCCTTCGGGTGACCCCAGGCCTGGCCGCTCCCTGACCGCAGCTGCTCGAGGCCCCGACTGAGAAGGGCCCGCTAAGCCCGGCCAGCCCGCGGGACCAGGAGGAGTGACCCCAGCTGGCGTTTGGTGTCGCACAGCAGGAACTGAGCGAACAGTCTTCCCCGAAGGCCTTCGCGCGTGAGCCAGTAAACCCCCCCTCCGCTGCTCCCCCTGCTGCTTAAGCCTGATTGAGGTGAACGTCTATTGCTTATGATGACTCTCAGCTGACCCCGCTGTCCCCCCAGGGGCCCCCACAAGGAGGTGCACATGCCTCCTTCCTTCCTTCCTGACACGACACGTCGAGGGCTCGGGGACAATCCCAGAGCGGCCCCTGCCGACCCTCCGTCCTCTCCCGCTTACGAAGGTACCTGGGTCCAGCCGGAGGTGACCGCCACCCAAGTGAGACCACGACACGGGGGACGGCCGTCTGTCCCTGCGCTTTCGGCCCTGCAGCCTGCTGAGAGCACGTCCACACGACAGTTAGCCCAAGCCAGAGGGGCAGGCTCAAGAATGTTCTGGAGTGGGAAACAGGGCGTCCACGTCCGGGGCACCAGCTTCAGCTCAGCGCCAAGCTCAGGGCTCGGGGCTGCAGCAGAATACACGGACTGGGGGCATCAGGTTTCTCACCTCCCCCAACCCTGTCCCCCGCAAATGCCCGCCTCCGACGCCTCCTGTGACAGAGAAGCTTCACCCCGTGAATGCAGAGGGACGCAGGGTTCAGTGCATCGCAACCCCCTCCCTGCTTGCTTCCTTCCTTCATTCCACAGATGTTTATGGGGGGGACGAGGGGCCGCAGACAGAGGGGCGCACAGAACCGCAGGGTCCATGGGCTGCTGGCACGCACCGCCGTGCAGGCCCGGGGACAGACAGACATGGGACGCAGTCACATGGGAGTCTCTGCAGGGACCCCTGGACTCAGTGTCAGAAGGGACCCGGGGGCCATCTGACCTGAAGACCAGAAGCGGCTTCCAGGAGCCGAGATCTGAAGGAAGGGGCGCTCTCCGACAGGGCAGGGACGGCGGAGCGCTGAAGGAACCGGACTACCGCGGGTCTGTGGCAACACGTGGGGGGGAGGGGAAAGAGAAGACGAGAAGGAGGCGCGGGGTCTCGGACTGCGATGAGGGTTGGAGGGAAAGCGGAGGCTGGGACCCGACCCGGGTCTCCCGCTGCTGCTGCAGTGACTCACCCCCCAAACCGACGGCCTCGTAACCGCACGTGTGGATTCTCGTCCGGTTCCGGAGGCGAGTCTCCCGAAGCGAAGCTCAAGGTGTTGGCAGGGCCGCCCTCCCTCCAGAAGCCCCAGGGGAGGACACGTTCCTTCCCTTTTCCACTTCTGGAGGCGCCTACGTCCCTTGGCTCGAGCCCCTCGCTCCCCACTCAGGCCACCTGCTCGTGTCTCTCTTGGCCTCACCCTCCCGCGCCCCTGCAGGAACCCTGTGATCACCGTGGGCCCACCCACGATCCGGGGCCCGCGAGGGCCCTCGCTAATCACACCAGCAACGTGGGCCGAGGGTCCACGCGACTGCATGACGTTTTACAACTGCATGTTCGTCTACGGTCCCCTCTAACGGGAAAGGATTTTAGAAAGAGGAAGAACCTGTGCGGGGTCGGGAAGGCCTGTAGTCTGAGCTGGCCGGTGCAGTTTGACACTCATCCCAGGTGGGCACACTGTGTGTTCTCGCGGAACTGGGGCCCTGGGGCCTTTATTTGTCACGTGAACGGAGGCTGGCAAGGGGCTGCCCAGCTACCGGGTTCGCAGTGGGTTTTCCCGCAGCGCATGCCATGCAGGAGAGGATCCGGGTGCGTGGGGCTCCGGCAGGGGTAAGCCAAGTGCTTCCCCAGAGCCCAGGCCGGGAGCCGAGTGAGACTGGCCAGTGTGGGCTTTCTGGATCACCCGAGGAAAGCTCCAGACACCTGGGGACAGTCGACCTGCAAGCTTGACACCTCCGGTCCCAAACCCTGATCTCCTAAGACACTAAAATGTCGTTACCGTCTCCACAGTTCAGCAGAGCGCTGCTGACCATGACATTTTCTACCTCTGTATTTTTAAGAATCGGTAATTCCACAACCTAGGGTCCTGGATATCTGCTCTGCCAGGAGTTAGGCACGGAGACGTGCCTGGACACGACACACATCACAGCGCGAGAGCCGCTGCCTCCTCAGTTGTCTGCTCTTCTGACAGCGACAAGGAGAAAACCCATCTGCATGTAAGTCACGCTCGCGATTCCCCACTCAGCAGAGAAATGCCGCGTCTCAGATGTGGAGCCCTCGGCGGGCACTGATCCCCCAAGGAGAAGTCAGTGATGCAAGAGTCTCCCCTTTACGGGAATCATGACTGGCTTTCAATTCGTGGGAGGGACATCGTTCCTTTTCCAATTCCATCCGAGCAGGTGAAATTTAAAGAGAAACACTAAGTACGATAATAGTTCGGGTAGCACATGTATACGGGTAAAAATTATACAAGTGGTTCAAAAGTGAGTAAAACTTAAGAATCACTGATCTTAAAAATTACTGGAAAGGTAGATAATTGCATGATTCAACCCAAACCAGTTAAAGTAAGCGGTTCTGGACGGTTCTCTGGTGTAGACACCGTCCCACCGGCCACCGCGCTGGCTTGATCGTCTGCGTCGGGCGAGCTGAGCTCCGGGCATCGGCACGCCCCCTTTCTGCCCACATCAGGACTGTGGCGATAGAAGCACGTCTATCTGGCAAGCTTCCTTGGTATGATTTCCAAGCGATCTACCGTTGTCCATTCTCAGTAGTGTGGAGACCCACGTGCCAAAAAACACAAAAGAGAATGGCTCACAAGACGTTCTTATTCATCCTAAAAAACATGGAACAACCGAGGAGGAAAGAGTATGGCTGCGTGTGGTTGTCCATGAACACGAGAGGTCTTTCCCCTAAGGTGGGAAGTGAACAGGTATCGACCCTGTGGCCCAGAGTGCACTATCTTCCCTCACAACATCTGACTCCGACTCGGCACCAAGAGGCCGTGAGGACAGTGAAGGCTCAATACTATATCCTCATGGGTTTTATTATTTTTTTCCAGGTCTGTAATTAGAAGACGAGAAGTAACGGCCAAAGAACGTGAGAGAGATGACACCACGAGAAGCAAAAACATGGAGAGAAGAAGAGCTGAAGGTCATAGTGGTAGAGAAGCTGGATCACCGACCCTGGGTGACAATAGGATTTCTAGCATCAGGCATAGGAGTTTGAGATGGTAGGAGAATGTACGATGGATGGGATGCAGGGACAGACCCAGGAAAGACACAATGGGACAGTGTCTCTCGGACTCCACTGTGCACGACAGAGCCCGTAGACGCTAAAGCCCATCCAGCCAGGAGACACCACCCAGGAGCAAAGAGCCAGGAGGCGTCACAAAGGAAGCTTAGGCTGTGGGCTTTCAACACGCACCACACTGCTCCGCAGAACAAGCCTTTTCCAGATCAAATATTGGCTCCTGCCCCCGCACCGACAAGAGGCTCTCTCTAGCTTCTTCTTGACACACCCGGCACGGGGGGAGTCCCCTCCACTCCACCATCTCCCACTTCCAGAGAGTGACAGCGCGAGCGGTGGCGGCACGCGCCAACCAGCCCGGGAGGCAGCAGAGAGCGCCGCGGACCCGGCAGGTCAGGACGGCACGACCTCTCCGAGGGGCAGCCCCCCAACCCCAACCACCTGCCACCAGGTACCTGGGACTGTGGTTGGATTTTCTGATTTTTACAAAGAGAAGTCAAAAGTATTGATTTTTTTTAAACTGAAATGTCTCCTAGAGGAGTTGGATATTAGTTTAAAAAAAAATTTAAAGCACTATGAGAGGCTGTTTCTGCAAATTTCCTGAGCTGGGGTACTTAGCTAAAAACAGTTTAGAAAGCTCATTAAAATACACAACCACCAAGAGGACCCACCTAATGCTACAAACAAAACACATTCGTGGGATGGCCAGCCGTGGCCAGCGTGGGGTCCGGATCCATAAGAATCACCTGGAGGTCCCGGCTAAAAATACAGGTTCCCAGGCCTCGCCCACAGAGATTTGGATTCAGTAGGTCCTGGACTGGCACCCAAGAACTTCGACCCTCAACCGTCTCTGCACGTGACCCGTGTCTGTGGTCTCTAAACCATACCCTGAGACTCACTGCACTGAACCTGCGTGCTGCTCTGGTGGGTCTCACGTGCCTCTGTGCCTCGGTTTCCCCATCTGTAACGTGAGTGTACGGGTGAACACTCCCGAGAGGGCCATCCGCTCCACATGCTCTGACGTCCCCGTGACCCCACACCGTCCTGGGAAGACAGCGGCTGGATCCACGCCCGGCCTGCATCCGCCAGACCCCTCTGGAAATTTCTTTCCTGAAACTCCGTCCTGCAAATACTTCAGCATTTTCCGGGCAGCCTCTAGGATTTTGTAACCTCATGCAAAGGGGGAGAAGTCACCTCAAGGCTGGGAAGGAATTGCAGCTGCTGCTGTGGGGTTTCAGCAGCCGGCCCGGTGTTTACAAGCGGAGGAAGTTCTGGGCGTGAGTGGAAACGCGGGGCCCACGGACGGCGGAGCAAAGGTAAGCGGGTGAGTCCAACAGTGAGACTGTCTCTCCCGAGAACAGCCACCGTGATAAGGGTTGAACTGGCATCAGAGGTACTGGGTGGAAGGCACTCCAGGTGGAATTGGGTCCAAGGTCAGAGACAACTGCTAAAGGTCCGAGGAGGACAAGGACGGAACGGGCTCCCTTACAAGCGGCGAGCGGCCCGTCGGACACGAGGGAGAAGCGTCTGAAGGGAACGAAGCATCTGAAAGATGGACTAGACCCATCTGCTCAGTGACACGCAGGAAGCATCTATGATGCTGGTTTTCAGCCCCGAAAATACAGCGGTGACTGAGACAGACACCGTCCTCGGCCTCACAGAACTGTCCCTGCGCTGGGGAGAAGGGTGCTGAGCAGCCCATCACCCACCAGGCCTAAGCTGCAGAGGAGTGAGCAGTGAGCCACAGGAGCGTGGACGGACGGAAGCCCCTGTCTGAAGGGGATACCTCAGCTGAGCCCTCGAGGTCTGCGGGTGCAAGAAACCAGGTGCCAGAACATTCCAGGAAGGGTCCCTCCCCGAGCCAAGCTTCTCCACGTGTGCTCTCGCCGCTTGTGGGAGACGAAGGACAAACACCTCGTCCCGAAGGAGCGCAGGCTGAGTTTCCTTAAATTCACGTTCAAGAGTGGCCGGGCGTCCGAATGGCCTTCTTCCCTCCAAAGATCCTCAAAGCTTCCCCAGGCTGCGCCCAGAGCCCACGAGACGCTTCCCCAGAAGGCACCGTTTGCAAGAGGGAAGCCCCATGCAAGCGGACAGAACGCGGGAAGGCAGAGAGCAGACAGAGACCGGGCCCAGTGGGGGCGGGCAGGGGCGCAGGAAGGGGCGGCGCGCGGCCTGGTGCGGGCGCGCACGGGGTGGGGGGCGCGGCTGCTCGGCCCTTCACTCCTTTTTGAAAAGCTCAGACTTCAACTCTGCTTCAACTCTGCTCCTAAAAATGTCCTTCCCGCCCCCCCTCAAAAAAAATCAGCTAAAGCCGTGGATCGAGACCACAAGAGAATTTAGTTGACCAGGTGGACAGGGAGTGGGGAACGTCTCTCTTCATTTTAATGTTAGTTTTTATCATAAAAGTAATGGGTTATATGCCCGAGCCCACTATCACCACGAAGAAACCCCGGAGACACAGAGACAAACGTGCGGAGGACGGGATGGATGTATCGGGAAAGGCCCCACATCTCGGGTCCCCGCGTCCTTTGCACCTGACCACCGCCTTCCTCGCCATCATTCCTGGCACTGTTCTCGAAGTTCACCTGCTTTTAAAGCTTGTGACTTACCGAAGTCTCCTCCCAGACCGTAGCTAGGAAAACACATTTCTAACAAGCTATTTGTGTTCAGATAAACACATAGCCCTTACGGTCTTTCACTGCCCTGCATCCCCCGAAATCCTCCCACGCCCTCTGTGCCCTGCAGGGACGTTAACCCGGAAAGCACTGGGCATACTTTCCCCATGCTCGCCTTGCTGACCTGCAGCCCAGAAATGCATGCTCACGCGGGCTGCGGGGAACCTGTCTGAGCGCAGGGTGCACGTGGGGGCACGCACACCGTGGTCCTTAGATGTCATGCGTGCTCGGCTCCCCGTCCCTGGGAAGAGGGGGGCAGACCGAGAAATGCCCGGCCTCTGTCCGTATCTGCAGGAAGCCTCACACCAGCCCCGTCTCCGGGAGCCAAGGGCGACCTAAGGTTTCCTGGCTTCGTTGTACATCTGGCCCCGCTGTAGAGAAGGGGGCCACATGCTGGTCTGAACGTTTCCAGTTAACACCAGCATGCGAGACGCCACTGTCACAGGGACACGAAGCCAAACTTTGCGGCTCTGCTGCCACCCCGTGCTCGTCTGTCTCACTCTTTTTGAGGATGAAAGGAGCTAATACATGTAATAGATGGTCCCATGATCGTCACATAGTCAGCGATCAATAATGTTAGGTCCTTATGGGGTAAGGTCCTTATGGGGTAAGGTCCCCCTTACGGGGGTGGGGGTCACCCTCCAAGCAGGCAAGCTGGGGTTCTCAGTAGGACGGGTGCCCTGGTGAGAGGAGCCGAGTCTGCAAATGTTCCCGCGGGGCCATCACCAAGGGGCCTCTCCCGGCCACAAGCTGCACCTGCGAGGACCCCGGTGGCCCCTTCTGGCCCCACGGCAGCCTCCTGAGGAAGGACTATCCGTGACCCGTTTGACAGATACGGACTCAGCTGAGACGGTTTCCCAAGGTCACGGCAGTCGGGACAAGAATAGGGACCGGACCCCAAGCTCTCACCACGCTCTGTGTCCCACGGGCACCATGATGGCGAGGGCTGGCGAGGCAGTAACGGCCTGGGGGACAGTGTCCATGACAACAGGGGGTGCTAGGCAGTTGCCCAAGCAGAGTCAGCAGGGGGAAGGGCTGCTTTCTCAAGAGAAACTGGAAATCCATATATTTACATGAAAGTTTCTCTTTTTCCACGTTGGCAGCTGGTTGAGCATCGCGGAGCTCCACTCCTGCCAAACACGGCCGCGGGCTGGAGCCGGCCCAGAGCCCCAGGGCTGTGGTCTCGGACATCAGGTAAAACTTCCCAGGGCTCTGACTCCCCTGCGGTCCCCTCACGGGGGCCCCTGCGAGGGCTGGTGGTCCCTGATACCCCCCCATCATCGCAGTTCCGGGACCCACGCTGCCCACCTCCCGAATGACCTAAGACTCCCCCGGGAGCCAGGTCAGCAGAGGACCTGTCCCCCGAGAGAAGCCACTCCCACGGCCTGGGCCCCCCAGCCCCCCTGCCCCGCGGGCCCTCCTAGTGGCCGCAGCTGAGCCCAGGCTGTTTTTCATCTAGAGAAACAAACAAGCCTGACGTGTTTACAGGGCCGTCTGAGCTCTGGAATTGCTCGAACGCTGGGTTTCTGAACCTGGCCGTGGTTTTGGACCTCAAAGCCGTTTCTCGAAATTCTGGGTTCTGCAAAGTCCAAAACATATCCCCCACTCACCACCGTGGTTTTGCCCTGTTAAACTTTTGTTTGTTTTTCTTGGAATGAAGTCCTTATGTCCCGAAATTGTGCATGACGAATTCATCACAATGCCGTTCTGAGAAGGCCGCTGGATGTCCGAAAGGCCTTCGCTTTTAGAGAGGCTTGCGTTACACTCTTTCTTTCTTTCCCCCAAAAAGAAAATTCTCATCCTGCCTGGGGTAACGGAACTTGAGGGCCTGAAGCTGATTTGGACGCCAGACAACTTTTCAGAGAGGTTTGAAGTGTGGCCCAGGTACCTCAGATACTGGACAGCAGGACCCTTTCACAGGAGAACCGGGAAAGGACAGAGCCTGCCAACTCCTCCGCCGCCTGTGCATGCTTTGTCCAGGACACTCTTCCCGCCATGGGCCCGCAGCCCCCTGCCATGGTGGCCCCCCTCCCCAACCATCCCCCAGGGTCGGGGATGAAAGAAACCCGCCCAGGGCAGGAGTGTCACAGGCTGGCCCTGCCCAGGGCTGCCGTCAACATGCCCGAGTCAGAAATAACGTGGTGGGAGCCACACCACCAATTTACTTCCCACAGAGGCCACGGCCCCAGCCAAGTCCCATGTGACATCACCGCGTCTATTTCTATAGTGGGTTTTTTTCCTTTCTTCACAAGATTAAATAGTTTGCTCTCATATCTCCGCGAGACGGTATTTCAGTATTTCTCAGTGTCTAGGACATATCTCCCATTAGAATCCTAGGCACCTGCACCCCCACCCCTGCCTCCCCTCCCACCCCGTGTCCGCCCCGTGTCCGCCAAGACTCTGCAACCACAAGCTGGTGTCCCCACCCGCAGGTGCCCAGAGGAGGCGGCGTGACACTCACCGTCTGGGTCACACTGTGCCGGGCTGCTGATGCAGGAAGCTTTGTACCTCCCGTAGTAGAGGAGGGTGACTCCTTTCTCCTCCTTGAGGTAAATGCCCTTGTTGACCTTCCCCTCCACGATGTCTACGTTAGAAGAGACAACATCGGGTGTCAGCGAGCGTCAGACTTACAAACAACTTACACGTCAACGTACTCTGTTATTTATGTTTACGATATTATGTATCTTCTACATTAATATTGCTTCCTATTTAAGTAGTCCTAGGGAAGTGAGAAATCATATAACAAGAAAACATGACAAATAATTGATCCTACTAATATTTTGTCATCAATGACTACTATATTTGCACGTACTATGCACTACACAGTAACGACACTCTAATTATTCCGTTGGCCAGGGGTTGGGTTCCCAAGAGCGATGGGGCGACAGCCCCCTCCTGTCCCGAATTTCAGCTCTATCCACAGGCTTCTGGAGCCCCTCCCGCCCGTCTTCCAAGTGAAATGCTCAGGTACCTGTTTGAACCTGAAGACCATCTGAACTCTCTCTCCCTGTGAGCTCTCCTTGCAAGCCCCTAATCCTAGACGTGGGAGCCTACGATTCTGCAAGAATCCATGTTCGGACTCTGGGAGGGAATCCTGGTGGGGCCTGCCATCTCCAGGCACAGTGGCCGTGAGCCCCATTGGCCCTCGCCGCTCCGTCCACCCCTCTGTCTGGCCCCATTCCCACGGCAAACTCCCCTGATGCTGTGAGTGTGGGGTAAATGGTTTACAGGACCGATAAGTGAAGACTATAAAAACCAAGTGTGATTAGGCATTTATTGTCCATTGGGGTCAAAGTCGCCCAGATTCCTCCTCTATCGAAAGGACACCTACCTACTGCCCTTGAGCTGTCACACAGCCCGGGATGTACAGCCACTTGGCTGAGCTCTTGGGGCCTGACAGCTGCCCCAATGCGAGTTTTCCGACAGCCACTGTCAAAGGGGAAACCCACTCCAAGGGCCTCCGTGTACTTCTTTACTATTTTAAGCTCATTATTTTTTGGGTGTATCTCATTTATTGCTGGGGGTGGGCGATCTACATATTACAAAACTAAATGTATCGCAAAACTAAGTTAGCAGCTGCGTGATTGAGTTAGGCTGTATCAAAACCCCTCAACAAGGTGTCTGACTGGGAAGATTAATTTTGGAAGCCAGACCCCTTGCAGCTTGAAGGAGCGACCAGGTTAGGTGCTGCCGTAAACACCGCAGACGGGGCGGCGACGCCTGAATGATCTGAGTGCACTTCCTACGCCTCGGTCGCTGGTCTCCCTCCTGCTCTGAGCTGCGTAGGAGAAATAGGAAACATGTGGGCTCTGAGGCGATTAAGCAAGATGATAATTTAACCCTGACGCCGCTGGGTGTTTGTAAGGCAGCCCCTAATAATTAAACAATAATCCAGCTGCAAAAGACATGCTGATTTTAATGTTTGTAAGAGATCCCATTTTGGGGGAGGTATCTTAAAATCAGCTTCCATTTTCCATTCCAAGGGTATGCTTTTTCTCCCCCCGAAAAATACAGGCCATTGAAAAATCCAAACAATTTCTATTTTTAGAAAGTATCTCATGTCTGCCTCGGTCTGCAAACCAGCAGCTGGGTCGGGAGGCCCTGGTCACGTGACATTTACGTGCATCTTTAAGGCCTCGCGGTCGGGGCGCTGCGTGTAGCCGCAGCGTGAAGCGGTCATTCCCGGCCCCCCGGGGCTTGGGCTCGAGGCTTGTCCGCTCGCCCAGACCAAGTGCGTTCCTACAGAGCCGAATGGAACGGCCTACAAACTCCTTGCAGATCCCAACGCGACACAACAGGGAAAGGAAGGGTACCCGTGCTCACCTACGGTTGCAGAGAGATTTGAGTAGGCAGAGTCATTGGTACGAACAAAGGTAGAGTTATGGGAGGGAAGCACAGTGAGGTTGTGGGTTCGCAACACTGGGTGGGACAACAAAAGAGAAAAGCACAACAAATGAGTGACATGAGCAACAAATGGACCCACATATCTCTCAACCTGATGCACCCCGAGAAGCTGTTTCCCCGGGCGAGCACCTCGGATTTTCTCGCCCGGCCCCGCCTCCCCGCCACCCCCAGCCTCCCACGCACTGGGCGCCATCGGGGCCCACACCCTGGCCCGCCGGTCCCAGAGCCAGGGCGCCACGGCTGCTGTCTGTCGCCACAAACGTGGGTTCCAGTTTGCTGTGTCCAACGCCCTCAGAGACTCAGGTGAGAGATATGGAGCTGAGCTCAGCCGCGCGGCGGCATGGACGACAGGGGTCGTGGTGGTGATGTCACGACAACGACGAGCTGGGGACACAGCGTGGAGGTGAGGGCACGGTATCATGACACGGGGATACGACAGAGGATTCAGCGACAGATAACACGGCTGCATGAGCACGAGGTGGCCTCCAAAGCCATTCCACGGTCCCCGGCAGCAAACTGTGCCAGCGGACCCTACTCTCTTGGGTTCTGGAGACGCCTGTGATGGGACTGAGATGGGCCAGCCAGCGTGCATCGTCACATGAGGAATGGGTCGAGGGCCTGCCGGGACACTGTCACCCTTCGCGGGTTCTGGGACACACGTGAACACGCTGAGTTTTCCGGGAAGTTAACGATGTCGGTCAATAAAATCCAGCCAGAACCTGATTGGGTCTTGAGGATTGTATGACTTTATGAGAACTCCCCGAGGGACAGGGGTTCAAGACACCCAAAGGCACTGATTGGATCCCAACAGTGAGCTTGGTGAGCGGTTAGGACAGGAATATCATTATTTGAGCTACTGTTTGAAATAACTCCTAAAAGGTGACTTTCTGCGTCCTGAATAGGGAATTACGTCGACAGTGCCTTTCCACGTGGTGGGATGGTCTCTTTTCACAGGGTTTAAAATAAAGGCCCCGGGAAGAGAGATGAGATTGTAACAGGGGGAGGGGATGGAGTCCCTTTTAACCCGAGCTGGCCGTGTTATGCCCTCCACAGGAAGCTTACATCCCTGCGATCGGGCCGTTCAGACAAAACATGGAGCTCCAGGCGGGTCTTCCGTGTGGGGCCTGGCTCGCCACGCACAGGCAGGCAGGAGGGGCGTGGAGGGCCCCCAGGCTGGTCTGGCCCCGGTGGGCCCTTCCACCCTCCTGAGGTCCCTGCTTCTTGGCGGCCCCCACACTGGGGACACTGGTGCCCAGACTCTAGCCAGAACGCTGCCCAGTTGGCAAACTTTAAGGGAAATGTTTTAGACTCTTAGGCGGCAGTTCATGGCAGCACGTGAAGTCCCAGGGGTATGGAAAACCCCGGGATGGAAAACGTGCCGGTGTGGAAAGCAGAATCGCCAGCAGCGTGCGGGTTTTTTAAAAACCCCACTGCCCAGAACCGGAAGAGACCCGACGTGAGCCTGGGCTGGGACGGCGGCAAAGCACTTGCTGCCCACGACACAATCAAGAGCAACAAGGAAATAGAAATTAAAACGTGAAAGCATCCCAAGGCGCTGACCACTTATACTGGGAAAAAGAGACTTGTTGGAGTGGGAGAAAGAGCTCGGGGGCACCTGCGGCTTCTCCCTACGGCAAATGTCTGAATTCGGGCAGAGAGAGACTGTGTTTTCCCTGGACTTGGGGACCTTGGGAGCATCTTGGGTGACGTTCGGTCTTTTCAAGGGAGCGGCCAGTGACATGTGCAGAAGCCGATCGGTCGGTGGGGGTGCCTCCACTGAGGGAAACGGCGACCCCACGGACGTGCGCGGTCATGCGGGTTGGCACGCCCCTCGGCACTCGGCTCACGTGGACCCCTGGTCTGGCCCGCATGCAGACTCGCCAGGTTTGTCTACCTAGAAAATGGACACCTAGACGGGTAGGCAGACTGGCCCACCACCTGCAGCATCGAGCCTCAAACAGCTGCTTTCGCTTTAAGGTTAACGGGGGAAAGGCACACACGTTAATGGTATCTTGAATTACAAGTTCTGTCCTTCCGTGATAAAAATATGTCAAGCTCCTAGTGAAATACTTTGGGTGAACAGTGATTAGGGGGAAGCTCCCCAATGTGCACTAATCTCCACTAATCTCCTAGCTTCCAAGTGGACGCCGTCCACGTCTGTGTCCCCTGACGGCCCCCCGGGCGTGTGTCCCCTGTCGCTGCGGCCTGGGGATCTCTCGCCACCCGCGTCTACCTCCAGTGGTGTCCTGAAGCTCATGGATCCCGTCCACATTTTCCAGCGGCCAGTAATGGGAAGCAGACGCCAAGACCTCAAACCCTGGGGGGGGAGAAAAGAAGAGACATGTGAAATCAGGGTCAGGAGGGCGGAACACTCACCTTCCATCGCGAGTGGAGGGAGGAGGAACATCACAGTGGCTGTGGGATTCGCCGAAGAGGAATTTGAATAAATTCAACAGACGCTCCGGGTTTAAAAAAGGACTCTCGATAAATTATAAACGGGTGAATATTTCCTTAACAGGAGAAAGTGCGATAAATAGGAATGAGCGGATACCTCTGAACCAAAGGGAATTGCAGCTCCCAGGCATCAAGGGGCCCAGCAGGAAGCGTGTCCTTTAGGGTCAGGAGAAAGGCAAGAACCTTGTCCTATTATTGGTTTTTTTTTTTTTTTAAGATTTTATTTATTTATTTGACAGAGAGAGAGAGAGATCACAAGTAGGCAGAGAGGCCGGCAGAGAGAGGGGGAAGCAGGCTCCCCGCTGAGCAGAGAGCCCGATGCGGGGCTCGATCCCAGGACCCTGAGATCATGACCTGAGCCGAAGGCAGAGGCTTTAACCCACTGAGCCACCCAGGCGCCCCCTATTATTGGTTTATACTGTTTTAGAGGACATACCTGATGCAATCAGGCAAGGGAAAGAAATAAGGTTAAAATGATTTAAAAAGAGGAGGAAAGCAGCACCAAATTTACCGACATCATATAAGGCTCTTGACGACACCTCCTTGTTTTACTGTAACAATAACCTGTCGGGTGATTATATTGTTGGCCTATTTGTAGAGACGAGGGGCCGATGCTTCCTCAGAAATCGCCCCGCTGGCTGGTTGGACGTGCAAGGCTCACTCCGAGTCTCCCCAAGACGGCTCCTGGTCTTTCTGCTCTCTCCCCCCCTTCCAACAAACTAAAAATTAACCGCTTGAGGATTTCCTTTATGACCCTTGTACTTGGAGCAGACAGGATCTTGTGCAGATAGACTGTGTCCTATTCTGCTCGTCCCACTTAGTACCCATGAACTGTTTCATTTATCTGCTCCTATCCAGGCTCCGTGGTTAGGGTCTGGGGGACAGTCCCGGGGCCGCCCCCCCCCCCGCCACACGCTCGGCCCCTCGCCCGGCTCCGATCTGCTCCCGGATTAGCTTTCTGTGATTAGTTCCCCAAAGTGGGCATAATGGTCCAGATGACGACATCATCATTGACCTCCCGAAGGAGCTGCCAGATCACAGAGAAGTAAAAATGAATAAAGTTGTCTGTATTATTCATCATAAAAAAATGTTTAAAGCGGAGGTAACGAGGTCATTATTTTCACATGAGGTATGCCTCATAATGAGGATGAAAAAACGAGACATCCTTACAAATAAGGAAAGAATTTGGTAAATGAAGCCCTGTGACCCACCAGGGAAGAAGTGAGTAAGGAGGTTTACACAGACGTGACCCGCGGAAGTCAACAGCTTCCCTGTATTCAAACGATAACGTGAAAACAGAATGGAAGAAAGGTTCTCCTTTGTAAACACCGCCCACAGAGAAAACATTTAAGTGCAAAAGAATGAGAACCGTACAAAATTCCCTTGGAGAAAACAATAAAATAATACCGAGGGATGGACAAGAACCCTTGAATAAAGAAGAATTTTGTAAAACCTATTTTTGGGACAGAGAACTCGAAAATCATAAAAATGTCAACCAACCCTTGAATTCATGCATAAACACGAGGAAATTTGTTGTAAACATGCTGAGAGAGTTTGTGCAAGAGAAAGCTCATTATCTAGAAAAGGAAACAAGTAAGAATAACCCACAAACCTGCAGGGGGACAGCGATGGGCGTGCCGGGCCCGGCCCACCACCCAGTGACACCCATCACGAGGTCACTGCTCCAGAGAGGATCTGGCGCGGCGTACGGATAGACAGTTCGGTGGAAAAGACCCATAAATATCGCCGTGCACTCGTGAAACTAGCTTATGATAAAAGTGGTCTTTCAAACCAGAGGAGAAACACACAATGCAAAGTCTCAGAGCCAACTAGCCATCTGCAAAACACCGAGATCCCTAACTCACTCCCTACACTGTAACAATGTCGGGATGGAACAAACCGTATACATAGGGACACCTGGGTGTCTCAGTCGGTTAAGCATCTGCCTTTGGCTCAGGTCATGATCCCAGGGTCCTGGGATCGAGTCCCGCATCGGGCTCCCTGCTCGGCGGGGAGCCTGCTTCTCCCTCTGCCTCTCCCCCCACTCATGCTCTCTCTCTCTCTATCTCAAATAAATAAAATCTTTTAAAAAAATTTTTAAAAAGCCTTTAATGCAACAAAAATAAAACATAAAAGCTTATGAGGAAATCAGGTGATAAATCAGACTGTGAATTTTTTAAACATTTCTGTACCTAAAAATAAATCAAGCTAAATCAAACCGGGGAGTGATGCTTATGTAATACATGCGACAGAAATGTACTGATTTCTTTTTAAAGAAATGTATTGAATTTATTGTCTTCATGAAAACTCCCACTCTTCAGAAAATTTAAACCAACAGAACATTGGGGCAAAGGATATCAATAGGCAGTTCGAAGAAAAAGGAATGCAAATTATTTTTAAATATACGAAAAGATGCTCCACGTTGCTCATAATTTTCAGAGGCAAGCTTGAACTACAACGAGCTCCCTGTCCCAGCTCACTCAGCCAACGGACCAACAGTTAAACGTTCTAACTGGGCGAGTTCTGCCACATTTTTGGTGGAAGGTACGGTCTTTCTGGAGAGCAATACCGCAATGACTACACAAATTTTAAGTGCAGTTTGATCTAGTAATTCAGCTCCTCGAAGTCTGTGCTAGAGATAGCACCTGGGATCAGAGAGCTATGTACAGGGGTATTTGTTGCAAGATACATTTTTTTTAATAATATCAAGAACGTGTGAACAAAGATAATGCTTATCAGCCGAGGAGCTCGGTGCTAAGGATGGGGCAGCTACTTAATGGACCTGAATGTAATTAGGACACGGCTGATACACGCATCCTGATGAGGAACGTTTTACAAGCTGTATTGTCAAAAATCAAGGTGAGAGAAAAATGCGTTAGTGCCAATGATTTGTGGAAAACGTAGCTGTCCGGCAGGCAAGGAGGAGCCTGGAAATGGACAGCTGTATTTTAGGGGCGAGGAAACTGAGCGACTGGATGGAAGACACAGGAAGATTTCTATTCCTTTCTATTTCTGTTCTATTCAAACCTTTGCACGTGCATTCCTTTAAAAATTTAAAATGTGAAGACACATGGCTTCGGCCGACATTCGCTAGAAATGGTTCTACTCTGTCGATGCAACGTGGAGACTCTGAAATGTCAAAATCCAAAATACTCATTTCCATTTCTATCATGCTTTCCCCCCCCCCGCACAAAATGTGGGATATTCGTTTTGAAGAGGGGAAACATCATTGATTTGTTTTCAGTTCATCTGGGGCGGGGCGGGGGGGGGGGGGCTGGAGGGTGAATCGGAAAAGGGAAGGACCTCTGCCGTGCAAAGAACAGGTGCGGAATCTTCTTCACAACCCACATTATCATACAATCGACGCTGTGGATGGTAAATCCTTCCCTATCATCCCCATTTGCAATCACCCACCCCCTGTTCTGGGCAGAAAAGGCTGACAGAATAAAGGGATGGTGGCCTTGTTCGCATAGGGAGCCCCCCGAATTAGCAAGAGTACATGAGAGAAGGCGGCTGGGGTCCGCAGAGGGCCTGCTACCCCATATCCCTGCACTTATGGCAAGGGCAGTGCCCCACCACGTCGCCCCATATGTCACACACGGACCACACTGAGACGGCCGGGCCGAATGGAGATGCACAGTGGTGGGCTTGCACACTGAAATGTGCACAGGGGTCGGGCCAGGAGGATGCTCACGACGGAGGGTCCCCCCACTCCCCCCATCGGCAGGCCCAGAGCAGCGGAATCACAGCAGGGGCTGGAAACAGGAGCCACCACGGTCGGGCCGCCAGTCTCGGGGAAGTATGTCCTGTCTGAGGATCGTGCCGCTCCCGGCCGGTCCCTGCGGCACCGCAGGGAGGTCTGCCCAGCACGGCCAGTTTTCCCGCTTTTAGGGAGAAACCAGAAACCCAGATCCTGGAGATTCTTTATTCGAAATCTCCCCAAATCTTAATGTTTGCAATTAAGGTGATTATTTTAAGTAAAGCATTGCGTGGGGCTAACAGACGTGCCTAAGAAACTAAATTCAACACATAGGTTCCCTTTTTACAACCTCAGACGTAAAAACCCACAGTCCTCCAAGTGTCATCACAACAGGCAAATCTCGTTCTTTTGGGACCAAGAAAGACCCCAGCACATGCCACGGAGGAGGTCAGGCCCCACCAGTCACGGAGCTGGCCCTGATCGGTCTTTCTCGGCCTCCCCGCCGTGCCCGCCACCTGCAAGGCTCTTCCCGCAGCCCGACCACGAGAGCCCCGGTCCGGATCACAGCCCACGCGCCACCACCCTCCGCCCTTTCTGCCAACGCCTTCCTTGTTTGCCCACGGCACTAGCCAGTCCTTGAATACTTTTGTTTGTTACTATATTTACTGGGTTAGACTCTCTGGTCCATTTGCACTACGGTCTCACGGTGAACACACGCCCAGGGTGTGGGTCTGTCTGTCTGTCTGTGTGATCCAGATTTTTGCATTTGGATTCTCCCCAAAAGGGTAATCTTAGCGATAAATTTTTTCAAACTATGTAGGCAGAATGGATGATGAAATGCAATCATGAATAAATGAATGGATGAACATAGAAAAAATATATATATATACACTTCTGAAACTACATACACCCCGCAAATCTCTATTGATCACATTTCCATTTGTTCAACAGAGTATAAGCATTATTTTTAAAAATTCCATCATGAACACTTTTCTTTGCGCTGGGAAGATGAACGGAGTTTCTGGCAGGACCTAGCGGTTTGGACAGCCCCTCACAGACCATGTAACACCGTGGTGGTGACCGACGTTAATTGGCCTTATTGCGGTGATCATTTTGCAATACGTACAAATACTGACGGCATCGTACGCCTGAACCTAAAATAATATTGTATGTCAATTAGGCCTCCATTAAAAAAATACATAAATAAAGGGAACAACGGACTGTTGATTTGCACAGAGAAATAACCAGTCTGTAACCAGAGGGAATTATAATCACCGTAACCTCCCAGACCTCTAAACGGGGCCGCGAGGGGAACTTCGCCGACCTCCTGGAGCTGGGCCAGACCCAGCTGCTCCGTGTACCCCAGGCCCGGGAATAGCTGGATAACTCGGGTTGAATAAGGTCCCTTCTCCTCCTTAGAGAAGTTACCTAAACGGCGCATTGGTAAACTTTGTAAATCCCCTGCGATTTCTCAGCTAGCACCATTCAGGGTTTAGCAGTCATCGTGTTTCCCAGCACCGTCCCCAGAGCGGAGCAAGGACTCAGCGGCCTGGGGCCAGGGGAAAGGCTTAATGCTGTCCCTTCTCCAAAACGGAAGTCCACGGTCACAGATAAACACGGACAATAACGAAGGCTTAGAATGGTCAAGATCATTTAGAATGATCTGAAGTTGTCTTTCAATTATTCACAGAACTAAATACCTATCTACGCAGTAGAGACACAGATCTGGCCAGTGCCTCGTTGCCTGGGCTAGCGTAGACAGATAAGCTGATGACGGTGCCCCCGGGAGCCGCCATGCGGCCGGCGGGCCGTCCTCACCGATTCCGCTCGCGTGCGACCGGCGTGTGGCGGTCAGGCCCACCCCGGCTGAGCGTCTCCCGCGCGGGACGCAGTGCGCAAGGTCACGGCGAGACAGGGAGGCCTTGCGAGTCCCGGCCACGACCTTAAGACGGCAAGCCTGGAGTGGCCGCGGTGGGAACAGAGTCCCTCCCGGAGGCGCCCCAAGTCCTGGGCACACCTGCCACTCGGCCCCGGCCACGCTCTCGTGGTCCCCACATGCCCTCACGTGTCTGAGCCCGCCGAGAGCTCCTGAGGTCACCGCCACGTCTCACCGGTGACCTCGGGCAAACCGCCGCTCTGGCTGGAAGTCTCCCCTCCTGCCTGCGGGAGGGCCGCGTGGGGACCCCACAGAATTCAATTCCGAGCATCCACTATGCTGCCAGTCTTCAATGCGGCTCTGCGTTCCTTAGAATTCACGGCGACAGTTTACAGAGCCGTTCCCTGCGGGCTGGGGGTCTAGGTGGTTTGCAAAGGCTCCCCCTCCAGGAGCGGGTCCCTGCCCGTGTCTGTGTCTGTGTCTGTGTCTGTGAGCAGGTGCCCTGGACAGGTGGTGGGCCAGGCTTTCCCCACTGGGGCTCCTCCTGGGACCCTGCGGGTCAGCGCCCCCAGAAGCAGGAAGGAAGGTGGCCTCCTGATGGGGGGCTGCACAGACCAAGGGGGGGTCAGACATCCCTGCAGGATGTAGGGAGAGCAGATGGCGGAAGGACCGGAGAGAGATGAGGGAGAGGGGGAGACGGGGCAGAGAGATAAGGGGAGACAGAGAGAGTGAGAGACAGAGAGACAGAGACAGTGAGAAACAAAAACAGTGAGAGACAGAGACAGTAAGACAGAGAGAGACAATAAGATTGAAATAGTGAGAGACAAAGGCAGAGAGAGACAAAGACACAGACAGAGAGACACAAAAACAGATACAGAGATAGAGACAGAGAGAGACACACACACAGCGACAGTAAGACAGACATGGAGAGAGATACAGAGATACAAACAGACATTGAGACAGAGAGATAGACAGTGAGAGACATGGATAGAGACACAGAGCGGCAGACAGACAGACGCTGAGAGAAGGAAGGAGGGGAGGGGGGAAAGGGGAAGGAAGAAAATGCAAGCAGCAGGCTTTCGGCCACAAGGGAACACCCACGGTCGTGTCCGGGGCGCGGCGGCCTCTGTCATTATGGTGAGGAAGGCGGGAGGAGGAGCCGGCGGTGGGCCGTCAACAGCGTGGGGACAGCGAGGAGGACAGGAGAGACCCCGAGACTCAGGAAGGGACACAGGAAGGGAGCCCATGGGCGTTGGTAAGGAGGCTGAGCAGCTCCAACTCCCCCCGCGGGCTTGTGAGCTCGCTGCTGTCCACGCTCATTCGCCACCATCATGTCTCTGCGGTACCAGTTACGGGGGAAACTAAGTCAGCTTCCGCTGAAATTAGGGTGTGAGAGGAGCAGTGCTTCCGTGTGGAGCGGAGAGGAATTCAAACCGCTCTTTTCAGCTGAGGGTCAAGGGTCCAGGTGCACACGTGAGGATGTCCGTGCATGTATGTGTGTGTGCATGCATGTGTGCGATGTATGAGCGTGTGAACACACATGCATACATGTGGGTTTGTATGTACCTGAGTGTGGGTGTGTGTGCATGCATGTGGATGTGGATACATGTGCATGCATATGGGTGTATGTTCTGGATGTGATGTGTGTGTGTGTGTGTGCACGTGCGTGTGTGTGGATAGGTCTGGGCGGGTTTGGACGTGTGTGCATGTACGTGGGTGTGTGTACATGGGTGTGGATGTGCATGCATGTGATGTGTGTGCGCGTGGACACACGTACATACATGTGGGTTTGTATGTACCTGAGTGCAGGTGTGTGCATGCATATGGGTGTGTGTCCCTGGGTGTAATGTGTGCGTGTGTGCACGTGCATGTGTGCAGATAGGTCTGGGCAGGTTTGGACATGTGTGCTTGCATGTGGGTGTGTGTACACAGATGTGTGTGTGTGTGC
>CM052889.1:79155821-79178074 GCA_028534135.1 Potos flavus | reverse complement strand
TGGAGTCACCGAGGTCTGACGCCAAGATGAGCAGAGCGACAGGAGACAAAGGGCAGGGCGGCCAGCCGGGGACAGAGGGGACCACAGCTGGGCCGCCCTCCGCTGGCAGTGGAGACAAGCGACCCAGTGGTGTGGGGACCCCGGCGGGCGGACAGGCGGTGGACAGCACAGGAAGACGCTCCCTTACCTGGATGGGCTGGCGGCCTGGAGAAGGCTCTGCGCACCTGCACGCAAAAGACGAGAGCGTCAGACACCCGGGACAGCCGCCGCCACAGAGACCCAGCCCGACCCCGGGGAGAGCCACTTGGACACGGTACCTGGAAATCGCAGAAGAGCAGCAGCAGCCAGAAGCGCCCGCCCCAGAGCAGCTTCCTCATGGCTCCCGGGGGGTCAGGACGCAATCCGGCCACGTTCCTGAGCTCGGCCACCAAGCGTGCACCCTAACTTTCACGGCCCCGGGAAAGGGACATTTTCACAGGGTCTGGGTGGAAAAAGATCTGCTTCTCCGTAGTGTGTGAAATGCAGCCGTCCTGAGAGCTCACAGGCGTCTCTGCCTGGTCCGCGAACCTGACAGTGTCGGGTGCCCGGCGCCCCGGGAGGGCAGCCCAAAGCCCAGCAGGGCCGGTGTTGCGTACGGGCTGCCTTTCCTCTCCGGAGTCTCCGTCTACCTCCAGCCGGGCTCGAACCGGCCCCTCTCTCCTCGCCTGAAGCGGGCAGCACGGGGAGACTCCTGGAGGCTCCGGGCCGTGTGCCCCCTGTGCGCTGCCCGTGTGCCCCGCGGGCCGGCTCCTTCCTTCGCCCTGACTCAGCCTGCCGCCCCGCCGGGCCCAGCGTGGGCCAGAGGCAGTGATGTCAGGCTCTCGGCTCAAACTTTGTCCTGGTCGGCTTCTCTATTTATACCCCTCGCTGCCGCGGCGTCCTTCCTGGGTCCTAACACCGGTCTGTTGCGAACACCGGGGCCCAAACGGGCTCTGCGTCCGCAGAGAGCGGAGGCTTCCCGCCAGCACCCGCCAGGTCAGAGCCACAGTCCCTAACGAGAAATCCCACAACAAACCCTAAACTGTGTGCACAGCTGAGCCTTGTTTGTCTGAAGGAAGAAAGAAGGTGCTACACAGATGGAAACAGAAAATAAACCACACCGCGGGCCCCCAGATAAGTGCTGACCACACTTTTCTCGTTAACCCTTTCAGAGGCGGGTGAAAGCTCTGGGAGCATTTATAGGGCCCTCGGTGTCCTCACGCCAAACCCCAAATCCTCCCGCAATCGGGATCCTGCTCTCCACGGGGCAACAGAGTCAAACCCTGAGCCGGCCGGAGCCTCAGTTCACTCAAGACCAAAAGTTTATCCAATCTACCCCAAATCCACGTTCACACACATGCACATACGCTCACACACGGCTCACATGCTCAAACTCACACGCTCACACAAGGCTCCCGTGCACGTGCTCGTACTCACACACACAAGCCTCACACGCTCAAACTCACACGACTCACATGCTCAAACCCATGCTCATTGCTCACATGCACATGCTCACACTCATACAGGGCTCACACTCACACATGTGGTTCACAGTCACACACACTCACATACACGCTCACACACACATGGCTCACGCACTCACAAGGCTCACATGCACATGCTCACACACGCTCACACAAGGCTCACACACTCACACTGAAACTCACATGCTCACACACTCATACACTCAAACACACACATGGCTCACACACTCACACAAGGCTCGCACGCATGTGCTCACACACGCTCAGACAAGGCTCACAGTCATGTGCTCACACACGCTCAGACAAGGCTCATAGTCATGTGCTCACACACACACACAAGGCTCACACGCACGTGCTCACACTCACACACACGATCAGAGTCAGCAGTGTAGTTTGCTCGGTGATCTGACCCGCGCCTGCCTCCCCGGGCATCTCTAGCACCTGCGAGCTGTGTGCTCTCAGGCAAATTAGGGACCCTCCCAGTGCTTCGGCCTCCTTGTGTCAGGGATGGGGGTGGCCGCTCCTACCCCACAAGGACGCGACGCGTACAATGCCCCTACGGCTGTGCTGGGAGCTGCGGGGCACTCCATAAAAGCTGGCGAGGAGAAAATGTCACTCGATAAACGTCGGCTGCGGTGATGATTCCCAAGTAGACAAGAACACCCACGAAATGTTCGCCAAGGGCGCTGCCTCCTTCATCCTGATTTCAGATGGAATAAAGTCCTGAGTCCAAGCACTTCCCAGAGAGGATAGACGATGCCCTCCAGTCTCCACGGGAGAGGGAAAAACCCAAACCCGGATGTCGAACGTGAGGTGAGTGGGCGGGCGGTGCCCTCCCCGCGTGGCTGTGGAAGGTTCCAGATCACCGCTGGGAGCAGCTGCCTCCCTCACGCACCCGCGAGCCCTGAGTCCCGGGGCTCCAGCGTTTAAGCAGCGATGGTAGCCTGCTGCCCGGTTCACCACCCGTGTCCTTGCTGCCAGCAGGCTCCTCGGGAGGCTGCGGCCGCGTAGACGCCCCTCCCCGGTCTTCACCGACCGCCACTCCACGGGCCGCTCTCTGCGCCGACCTCTCCCGTTTCCACCACTGAACAAAGCCGGGATGTGCCCTTTGGATCTCGGAAGCGCCGTCAGATCACGGAGGCCCCCGGCGCCACTGTCATAAACGCTGCAGGTGAAGCGAATCGGGCAGCCCGCCCCGCAGGTGTCTACACCTACCAGGACTGGCGTTTGATCCCAACCCTGGACCACGTGCTTGTGCTACTTCGCATCACCTGCCCTTGCCACGTCTCCTCCCCACGTTGAGAGGAGCACACCTTCACCCGAAGCGGGTTTCCCGGGCAGGGCAGACTTTGGAGGCAGTGGGGGCGGGCTCAGGGCCGGGGCGCAGCACCGCGGGTCCCCGTCAGCCTCCGGCCGGTCCCACACACACTGTCCTGGCCCCGGGGCTCCCTCCCTGATGCCCTTCCCTTCTCGATTCCTCCCCGTCCCCTTTCCCTGATATCCTCTCCGTCTCCAGCCCTCATTCCCCTCGCTGTGCGTGTCTCCCCACCGCAACCAAGCCCCGCAGGACCAGGGACGTTCTTCTGTCCTCAGCCCGAGAACAGGGCTCAGCACTTCTCCTGGTGTCACCCAGCTGCCGGACACCAGGCCACACCTGTCAGTCCGAGGAGCTGGTGTGACTCCCCTGCCCGGTGACACGATCCCGTTAGTTACCATCTCTCACGTCCTGGAGACACACACAAAGGAACAGAAAAACAATGTCTCTTCCTTGTCCCCAGAACCCAGGAGCTGCTCTGCCCGAGGACCCTGTAAAGTGCACGGCCGTGTCGCCACACTGTGCGCACATCCCCAGCGTTTCTCTCACACATTCGGATGGTGTGAGCACCTTCCTCCACTCCTCCCCCCACCTCTGGTAGCCCCACACCTGATCTCTTGTCCAGGAGTTTAGGGCTTGGTTCCGTCCCGAGTCCCCATGAAAGGGACACCACATGGCATTTGTCCTTTTCTGTCTGACTTATGTCACCCAGCTTAACGCTTGTCGGCTGAGCCGTATTGCATGGTGCATGTGCCCCACATCTGCTGGACCCGTTCCCCCGCTGCCGGACACGAGCTGGCTCTGGGTCTCGGGCACTGTCCATAGTGAACGTGGGGGGGCAGCTATCTCTTCAACACGGGGTTCTCCTTCCCTGGGGATATATTCCCCAGAAGTAGAATTGCTGGATCACATAGCCTAGTACTTAATAGGTATTCAGTATTCAATATTTTCTGCATGAGCGCCTGTGTGTTTGACTTAAAACAGTGTGTCATGCTTTGGTAAAAGTATATCAGGTTTGTATTGACGTACATGTTACTTAAATGTTTTCTTTTTAAAAAAAAATTTTTAAGACTTTACTTATTAATTTGACAGAGAGAGACAGTGAGAGAGGGAACACTAGCAGGGGGATGGGAGAGGGAGAAGCAGATTCCCCGCCAAGCAGGGAGCCCGATGTGAGACTCGATCCCAGGACCCTGAGATCATGACCTGAGCCGAAGGCAGATGCTTAATGACTGAGCCACCCAAGTGCCCCAAGTTCAATGTTTTCAATGGGACCTTAAGATCACTTAGATGTGGAATCTAAACAGACTCGTAGAGACCTGGTAGAATGGGCTCGGCAGAGGCCAAAGAGGAGTAAGGTTCTGAGGACTACTGGGCAGAATGGGGACTATAGTTGATAACAGTGTGCGGTGTAATTGAAATGTGCTACGAGAGTAGAACTTGTGTTCTCACCAGAAGATACGTACATAAATAAGCCAATAAGCCAGGTGCAAGGTGAGGGACGCGTTAATTCCACTGTGGAAATTCCCCCTTTGTCTCTATATGTAGCAAACACGTACGTATCCAATCATCACACCATATACTTTAAATATAATCGTCTTATTTGTCGATTATACCTTAATAAAGCTGAAAAGGGAAGAAAAAGAAATGACCCCAAGTCCTCAGCAGGCTCTCTATTCAGTAAGCGTTTCCAGGGATAAAGCCAAGCATGACGCTGGCTGAAGGTAGAGACGTAACCGGGTGACTTATACAGGGATGGCAGGTGCCAAGTGGACACACGTCCTCGTGCCCGCAGGAGGACAGCCAGGGACCTCACGGAGGGCACGAGGAGCTGCCCAGATGCTTAGGAGGTTGGAAAGTCTATGCGGACTGCAAGTTCTTAACGCTCCTTCTCTCCACCCCCTGACGGCCCCTCCCCCAGCCACACGACCTTCCAGAAACCAGCGGATCCATGAGGAGCTGCCCAAGCTGCGCGTGTCCCGGGGGCTGGACCCGGCCATGTGCTAGGGTGTGCAGGCAGCACACGGGGGCTGTAGAAACCCAGAGGGTTAAAGAGCTGGGGAGGTGAACTCAGCCAGGACGTGCTAGGAAGGAGTGCGGGAATTCTTCCTCTTAGGGGAAGGAAGAACATTCTGGAAAAAGCTATGAGATGGGCTAGCGCCCTGGATGCAGCGTGGGGTGCATCACAGACAGGCCATATTCTTGCTGGTCTGGGTCCGGGCCCTTCGGTGGACAGAAGCACGTGTCTTCTTCTGCAGAATACTTCCTCCGTCCGCCCACATGCTCCCATTGGGACCGTGCGTATCATGGTGGGCCCAGGACCAGTGGGAACACTCACAGCGCCTTCAGGCCCCATGCCCTGTCCCTTGCACACCTTGATGTCACTGGTGCCTTCCCTGGGACAGATACCGACCTTGGGAGAGAAGGCTCCCCTCCCCCACTGGAGCAGCTAACCCAGAACGACCTTAAATTACAGCGGCTGATGCCCATTTTTTCTTACTACAAAGGAAAGAATGACCAACAGTAGAAAAGATATGGGCAAACTGAAAAATGGGCAAGGGAGAGATTTGATGGCATCAGCTGAGCCCCTGGATCCCGCTATACCTAAAGCCAGTTCACTCACTGACAGGCACCAATAAATGCACGTTTGGGCTCAAGCAGTTACGAGCTTGGGTTTCTGTCCCTGTAATTAAGAGCCCTGGTCAATTCGAGAAACCGCAGTAATTTGCCGTTCGATGAAACATAGGCACAGAGGAAAAGTGGCAGGAGCCGGGGCTGGAGGGAAGAGACGCCTCACCCCACTGGCCTGGGTCCTGCCCGCCTCCCCTTCGGCTCCCAGCCTCGCCGCTTAGTCCCGCCATGTTAGGGCGATCAACGCCACCCTGGCTTCCACCATCCACCAGGCATGTCGGTCCCATGGTCTCGGACCTCCACATACAGGCTTCAAGAGTCAGTGACGACTTTGCTTGGATGTGCACATGGGAGCTTAGGGGGGTAAAGAAACTAGTTGGCAAGGAGGATTTCCACCAGGAAGATGCATGGCAGACATTACTAACTGCCCTTTTCCCCCTTTGTTCTCTCTATGCGGGATCCCAAGTGTATTTGATTAATCCAAGTGTATTTAAGCTCAGTTAAAAGTGATCACTTCCCACAGACGACCAACAGACATGAGAAGATGCTCAACATCAGTCATCATCAGGGAAATGCAAAGCAAAACCACGAGATCCCACCTTGCACCTGTGTGAACGGCTAAAATCAACAACACAGGAAACAACAGGTGCTGGCGAGGCTGTGGAGAAAGGGGAACCCTCCTACTCTGCTGGTGGGACGGCAAGCTGGGGCAGCCGCTCTGGAAAACAGGATGGAGGGTCCTCAAGATGTTGAAAGTAGAACGACCCTACCATCCAGCAATCACATTACTAGGTATTTACCCAAAGAATACAGAAATAGTAAATTCAAAGGGATACATGCAGCCGGATATCTATAGCAGCATTATCTATGATAGCCAGACTATGAAAACAGTGCCAATCGACAGATGAATGGGTAGAGAAGATGTGGTGTATAGAGAATGGAATATTACTCAGCCATGAAAAAGAACGAAGTCTTGCCATTTGCAGTGACGTGGATGGAGCTAGGGAGAGTAATGTTGAGGGAAATAAGTCAATCCAAGAAAGACAAATACCAGATGATCGCACTCACTGGGAATTTAAGAAACAGAACAGAGGAGCGAGGGAAAAGAGGCAGAGGGTAGGCGACAAACAGACTCTGAACTACAGAGGACACACGGTGGGTCCCTGGGGCGTGGGGTGGGGGGCCGGGGGAAACAGGTGATGGAAGTGTTGAATGGCTATATTGCACATCTGGAACTAATAGAACACTGGATGTTAACTAAGTGGACACAGCAGGAGAGCCCTAACTCAGCTTCACGCCAGACTAGCACACGTGCACACGCACATGTATGTGCACACACCTACACATACATGCACATCCACATGCACACGCCTATGTGCGTATATGCAAATTGTGATGTGCACGTGCCTGTGTGCAAACATGGGCACACGTGCATTCATGCACACACTGACACACACATACACATGTGTGCATATGCATTCTGGCACATGTGTGCACATACGCACACACACCTGCATGCGCACCTGTACGTGCACGCACGTGTGTGTGTATACATGTGTGTGCGTGCATGTGTGAACATGTGCGTGTACATGCATGTGTGATCACACGTGCTCAAATGGCTGAGCAGAAAATAGCCGTCCCCACGTCCTGGCGTGAATACCACATACCTCAGTGTCCGCGGTCTCACACACGATGCCCAGTATTCATTCTAGAACAGTGACACACACAGCAAAAAAGAAAAACCAACCCATCATCGAGAGACAAAGCAATCACAATTATGAGACAGAAAATTTTGAATAACTGTGACCACCACGATCACTGCTTTAGTGGAAAAGGAGGACATCACTCATGGGCACATGGACATGACAGGAAGGAATACATATTTCAAGCAGAAATGGTATCAATGAAAATAAAACGGGTACCAGAGCAAGAACTCCTTTGAAATCATCAGGAGACTCGACACGGTCAGGGAAATGGCCATGAACCTTATGATAGGCCAATTAAAATTACACAGACTGATGCACAAAGTGAAAATTAAAAGAATAATTAAAAAAAAAAAAGAGCATGAAGGGGCAATGTCATAATATCAAACAATCTAACACTTGTATAATTGAAATTCCAGAAGTAGAAGTGTGAAAAGGAGACCAAAAAAGTGTTTAAGAGAAAACGGACAAGAATGTTCAGAAATAACTAAATATATTCAGTTACAGACCCAAACCAGACAATTACCTCACACCCACACACAGCCCTAGACACGTGACCATCAGACTTCAAGAAATCAGACATAAAAGACAGATGGCGAAGGCAGAGAAGGGAAAGTACATATAGAGGAGCAGAGATGAGAGTTAGAGTGGGCTTCATGTCGGAGGCCACAGGAGCTGACGGACGACGCAGGGAAGTACCTGATGTGTGGGGTGCGGGGAGGGGGGTGTTGCCCAGAGCTGCGCATCCGGCAACTGGATCTGATCTCTAGCCACACCTCTGTCTGTGTCTACATGCCGTAGCATCTTTCAGAATGAAGGGGAGGGCATGGAATGGGGGGCTGAGAAGCAACTCCCCGTGGGTATAGAATTTCATCAGCGAGGGGAGGATGAAAATGTTCCGACATCAGATACTGGTGATGGTTGTACTTGTGAATAGACTCAATATTGAATTTTTCATCTGAATTTGAAAATCACTGGATTTTACATTTTAATATGCGTGCTGCCAAAGCGAGCTGAATTTTATATTTTAAAAAAGTGAATTTTACGCTATGTTAATTATATCTCAATAAAAAATGGAAGAGAAATAAACACTTTTTTAGACGAACATAAGCTGGGAGCCCCATTACCAGCAGAGGAATTCCCTAGGCAGAACGACGTGACACTAGACAAACCAGGATCCACATGAAGAAATGGAGATATGCAGAAAGGATTACAGTTGCTATGAGTAGGAAAGACACTTTCTCTTATTATTGATTGCTGTAAAATGAAAAACTACTAAAGGAAAAAAATAGAATGTGCTCTGGGTTGATAGCATATGTAAATGTAAAGTGTAGGGAAAATCCCCAAGGCCGGGAGAGAGAAGGCGGGAGTACAGGCTGCGAGGCACGTACACTCTGTACGCTGTACAGGAAGTGGTCCGCGATTACAGAATGTAGTATGTGATCATTTAAAGAGATATATCTTATGCCAGCCACCAAAAAGCTATTTAGTAAACCTTAGGGCAACCACTGGGAAAATAATGTTATATAGCTACAAATAATAAGCTAATAATACAGCATAAAATGGAATCATAACGAATTCTGAATTAATCCAAGAGCATCAAAAAAGGATAAAAGCAGGACAAACAAACAAACACAGCCGGATAAAACAAACAGAAAATAATTGGCAAGAATGGCAGATTTAATACTAATCATATCAATCATTGCACTGAATTTAGGTGATCTGAACACACCACATAACACAGAGATGCTCAGACTGGATAAAACAGAAAGACCCAAGTATATACTGTAAATCTTAAATACAAATACCTAGCTAGCTTAAAAGTAAAAGTAGACAGGAAAAATGTATCTTGCAAACACAAAATAAAAGAAAACTGGAATGGCCATGTTATCAGACCAAGTAGACTTCGGGACAGGAGTTATTTTCAGGGAAAAAGAGGATCATTATGTGTAAGGACCATGGGATGAATTCAGCAACAACACATATACATCTAACTAAAGAATTACAAAATACACAGTGCAAAAACAGGTATAATTGAAAGGAGAAATAGACAAGCCCATGGCTATATTCAGAGATTCCTCTCTCAGTAATCAATAAAGTAAGTAGACAGAAAATCACTAAGGCTGTGGAAGAGCCGACCAACATTATTGACCTAATTGGTTTAATGACGTTTATAAAACACTCAACAGCAGAGAAATGACATTCTTTTCAAGTGCACATAATACATTCGCCAAAACAGACTATATTCTGATCCATAAAAAAGGCCTCAACAAATATGAAATATCAAAAGCATATAAAGTATGTTCTCTAATCATAATAGAATTAAACAAAAATCCAAATGAAAAAAGATGTCTGGATTTGAGGTGATGAAATGTTCTAAAATTAGATTGTGGTGATGATTACATGGTTCAGTCAATTAGCTAAAAAATGCTGAGTTGTACAGTTTAAATGGATGAACTTTATAGTATATAAATTACTAGGACAAACAAGCGAGCTTACTAAAGTCATACAAGAAATATGGCCAACATAAAAAAATTATTGGATTCGATATGCTAATAATGAATGGAAATTAAAATATGAAAAAGGTAATTTGTAATAGCACCCAAATGAAATAGGTACACACCTAACAAAGTATGTGCAGAAAGCACCTACATAAATGGAAAAGATCTACTGCATTCTTGGGTTGGATGACTGAGTCAATCCTCTCCCAAATAATCCCACTCAAATCCCAATCAAAATCCCACCAGGATTTCTTTTCTAGAAATCAACAAACTAACTCTAAAATTTATCTAGAAAGGCAAAGAAACTCAAATCGTTTTCAAGCTATTTTGAAAAATATGTACAACGTTGGAACACTTCCGTACTGATTTCAAGACTTCCTGTAAAGGTGCTGCCCTCGACACAATGTGATACCAACACAAAGTTAACACATCCTGTACAGACGAAACAGAAGAGACAACACAGAAATAGACCCACGCCAACACCGCTCCTCGATCTCCAACAGAAGGGCCAGGGATCAGAATGGAGAAAGGACAGTCTTTTCAATGCGTGGACTGGAATGACTGGATGTCCTTACGCAAGAAAAAAAGATATTCGGGGTGCCTGAGTGGCTCAGTTGGTTAAGCCTCCGACTCTTGATTTCGGCTCAGGTCATGATCTCAGGGTTGTGAGAGCGAGCCCCATGTTGTCTCTATGCTCGGCGGGGGGCTGCTTGGGATTCTATCTCTCCCTCTGCCTCTGTCCCACCCTCCCCCCACCAAAAAAAACACACAACGAGAAAGAAACATCCTATAGGCTGAGCCACTGGTGTGTACTTTCAGTTACCTGCACTTGAAAATGATCCCTAATGGATACAGTTGACGTGCTGATCGGAACCTCATCTTGACTATTCATCTTAGATAATTTCTCGGTCCAGAATGAGTTTTCTGCTTTGTCTCTGGACCCAGCTGCTTAAACAGTCATGGGGTACCTACCGACAAGTCCATTTTCATTAACAGATGGGATCTTAAGAGACAGTGAGGCACTAAGTAATCATCATCTGTCATTACTACGACCGTCATCATATGAGCAATTAGCATATCATCCAGCGAACAATATAGTTTGCCATTTAGGAGTGAAATCAGCTGCAGAGAAAAAGACAATCAGTTATCTTGCACCTTTCAGAAGATCACGCTGAACCACTGTAGCAAAACTAGCAATTAATTCTTTACTCACTGTCTCTTCGAGTAGCAGTGTCAAACTCCATCTTCAAAGATGGAGATGCATTTCAAGAGAGTCTATTCCTGGGAGAGCCTCAACCAAAAATAATCGAATCCTGGATTTTCTAAAGACCATACCAATGGCATTAAACCAGAAATCAAAAAAGACAGATATTTGGATTTGAACCCCAGTTGAAATTCATCACAGTCTTGTCACTGATTAGCCTAGAATAACTCAAACTATAAGCAACTATCATAATACCCTTCCCAAAACCTCATCCTTTAGGACTGTGCCAATCGGGGTGCTCTCTGTTGCAGATGAAAGAAAATCCAACTCGAAACAGGCTTAAAGAACAGGGAAGGGGCGCCTGGGTGGCTCAGTTGGTTACGCATCTGCCTTCGGCTCGGGTCATGATCTCAGGGTCCTGGGATCAAGTCCCGCATCGGGCTCTCTGCTCGGCAGGGAGCCTGCTTCCCCCTCTTCCTCTCCCCCATGCTTGGGCTCCCTCTCTATCTCTCAAAATAAATAAATAAAATCTTTAAAAAATAAAAAAGAAAGAAAGAAGAGGGATAAAATGTTACGTGTTTACTCAAGCTGTGAGAAGTCCAGAGGCTAGCAGGACCACATTCAGGACTCAATCAAGCTCACCGGGAAGTTTATTCCTGTATCTCAGTCTTCGCTCACCTTCCCTGGGCTCCCTTCTCTAGAAATGGAGAGAGAGCAACAGGAACAGCAGATATGTGGGTAAATACAGCACACTGTTCTGCCCTTCAAAATGGTTAAACATCTTTGACAGCCGAAAGCAAAAACAAAAACAAAAATGTGGCGGGTGGAGCCTTTAATGTCTACACACAGAACATGTAAGTCAACGACGCATAGAGACTCAGAGAGAGAGATTTCTGTTTTTTTTTTTAAACTGTATTTATTTATTTGAGAGAGAGTACGCTAATGAGCTCAGCTGGAAGAGGCAGAGGGAGAAGCAGGATTCCCACTGAGCAGGGAGCCCAATGGACGTGGGGCTCGCTCCCAGAACCCCGAGATCATGACCTGAGCGGAAGGCAGACGCTTAACCAACTGAGCCACCCAGGCGCCCCAAGAGACAAGATTTCTATATTCAAATTGAAGTCATAAAATACGGATTCTAATTAGACCGTGAAAAGTGGAGGATGTACTCTGTAATCCCTACAGCAACCATTAAAAGGTTATACAACGAGATAGAGTCAAACCAAAGTAATAAATAAAGTGAAATGCTAAAATATACTCCAATAAACCAAAAGAAGTGAGGAAAGAGGAACAAAAGGAACAAAAAAGAAACCAACAGAAAAAAAAAAATGCATGTAAAACGGTAGACCTAAATCCAAACTTACTGATAACAAAGTGGTATATGATAAACATGATGACCTAAGTACCTGCTATCGACAAGAGACTCACTTCAAACGTAATGATACAGGTCAGTGAAAGGAGAGTGGAAAAAGATACGCAAACATGAATCCAAAAGAAAAAAAAAAGCTAGATGGGTTGTATTACCATCAGACAAGACACACTTCAGAACAAAGGAAATTAGCAAAGACAAAGAGGAATCATACATACATAAAAGAGTCAATTCACCAAGAAGACATAAGAACACTAAATGTGGGGGCATCTGGGTGGCTCAGTAGGTTGCATCTGCCTTTGGCTCAGGTCATAATCCCAGGGTCCTGGAATCGAGTCCCTCGTCAGGCTCCCTGCTCAGCAAGGAGCCTGCTTCTCCTTCTGCCCCTCCCCTTGCTTGTCTGCTCTCTCTCTGGCTCTCTTTCTCTCTCTCTCAAATAAATAAATACAATTTTTAAAAATATACTAAATGTGTGTGCACCTGACTACAGAGCTTCAAAACACATGAAGAAAGCCTGACAGAATTAAAAGGAGAAATAGATCCAGAATTGCAATGGGAGACATCAGCGCTCCTCTCCCGGTCACAGATAGGACGGGGAGACAGAAAATCAGCAAGGGGTTTAGAAGAAATGAGCAACACGATGGACCATCTGGATGTAATCGGCATTTATGGGACACTCCACCCAACAACAGCAGCACACACAAGAGCACATGAAACATTCACCAAGAAAGACCATATCCTGGGCCATAAAATAAATCCTAATTAATGCAGATAAGTGAAGTCAGACCAGGTATGCTCTCCTGGCGTAATGAAATTGAACCAGAAATCAATCACAGAAAAATAACAGGTAAATTTCCGGCTACTCAGAAATGAAATAACACTCCCCAACCAATCCCCAGGTAAGATAGTAACGCTCAAGGGAAGCGAGAAAATATCTTCAACTGGGTGAAAATGAAAACCTGGACTCTCAGAATCGGTGGGGTGCCCCCGGACGGGGAAATTCACAGTCCCAAATCAATCCTCTGAGCTTCCACGTGAAGCAACTAGACAAGAAAAAACAAGATGAACCCAAATGGAGCAAAAGGAAAGAAGCGGGTTTGTCCAAGTCGTTATATGTCACCCAAAATTTCTGAGCAGGAAAGTTCTTGAAGAAAGTAAGGCATCTCAGCAATTTCTCTGCTTCAAAGTCCTTGGCGACATACACTCACTCACCGGAGAGATTACTTACTAATACGTCCCTCCCCACTGTGGCCCCACAGAGCTTCCCAAAATGACCAACTCCTTCCCCTTCCTGTTTTCCCAGCTGAGCATCTCAGAGGCTGCCAGCCATCCCCGCCTTGGCCCTCCTGTTCCCTCTGCTCACACGACGCCACGGGGACTCCCCCGCCCCTCTTCCTCCGAAATCCAAATGCAGCCAGCGTCTCCGTCCTCCATCCTACATACTGAACCCTGATATTAAGGAGGTGCTGTGTTAAGTGTCTTATTTGCATTGTTTTGTCTAGTGTTTCTGATAATCCTATAATGTAGGTACTCATTGTTTCTATATTTTTTAAGCAAGGAAACAGAGTCACAGACCCTTAGATCACCTGCCAAAATGACACAAGTAACAAAAAGAAGAGCAGGTGATTGAGTCCAGACAGCCTGGGTCCTGAAATAACGCCCTTACCCAACAACCTCACGGCCGGCCTCCCTTTCCGAGCACCCAGGGCATCACGCCTATCCGTGGCCTGCCTGAAATTCCGCCTCGAATTCGGAGTGTTGGCGTCTTTATCTTCATTCTCTTATTAGATTATCAGTTCCCAGAGCACAAAGACCACATCCTATCAACTCGTATGGAATCAAATTCAGGCTTCATACATATTTGTGGGATGAGGGAGGGAGGGAAGGCGTATCAGGGTTCTCCAGAGAGAGAGAGAGAGAGAGTTGGCTCATGTGATTGTGGACGCTGAGAAGTCATGAGATAAAACTCAGCACCCACCTTCTTTCTTACAACCGCTGCCTCCATTCGCCCAATGAAACCTGTTTTTTAATGCGTCCGTAGCCTCCCAGAAATCCAGCTAATGCCAGGCGGCCGTCATCCGGGCGCAAGCTCCACACACGCCCATCAAGCCATCGACACAGCAGACCGAGCACCCGCCCTCCGGAGTCCAGCTGCCAACTACCTCCCAGAGAATTTGTTTCTTAGTAAGTATTTATGGCGCATCTACTGTACCCAGAGGTACTCTTCCAACAACTGGGGATGGAGTCGCCAACAAGAAACACCGGGGTCTGCCTTCAAGGGACTTCTACTTCACGGTCGGGTGAGGGAGAAACGCACAAGTACACAAAAAGTAAGAAATCTGAAAACGCTGATGAGTGCTCTAAATGAACTCAACTAAAGCGCCATTGGGTGTTCCTGACCAGGGGAGGGCATGGAGATGTGGCTGTAGTTGATGGCCAGGGAGGAACGTCCTTGCTGAATGGGTGGTAGGGAGCGGAGAGCTGGATGGTTGGATGGATCCAGGCAAACTGAAGGAAGAGTAAGCCACACAGGAGAACGCCGGACCCCGAAGGCAAAAACGAGCCTGGTGTTGATGAGAATTAGAAAAATCGATGTGGCCAGAACAGGGTAAGCAAAGGAGGTTGGAAGCAGGCCGGGCCAGAAGTCAGGAAATGGACAGGACTGGGTTGAACATGGAATGGGAAGCCACTGGAAGGTTTCGAGAGCCTGGCACTTGAGTTAATTTATGTTTGTAGGAGACTGCTGGGGCTGCTGTATGGATGGTATACTGCTGGAGGCAGAGGACCACGGGACACAGAAAGTGCGGTTTAGAAGCTTCTTGGAGACATCCAACCCAGAGGTCATGGCGGCTCAGGCCAAGGTGGTTCAAGAGGGTGGTGGTGGAAACATCCAACCAACAGGTCATGGCAGCTCGGGCCAGGGTGGTTGGGAGGGGAGGTGGCATGCAGAAAGTAGGATAATCCAAGATGTGCTTTGGGAAATAGAGTGGTGGGGATGTAATGTGAACCAGAAGAAGCCAAGGAGGGGATCTGGGTGTTTGGTTTGAGCAAGCAGGCAGATGGTCGTACAACTGAACAAGAACAAATCTGAAAACGAACAGGTTGGTGGCAGGTGGGGCCTGGCATCAAGGGGAAGGAGGTGCTGAAGCCACCGGAAGCCCAGAATTCAATAGAGAACCAGCGTCCCAGGGGAGCCCTTCCCTGCCAGGGCCCATGTGGGCCTGAGAAGGTGATTGCTATGAGCTGAGGGCGGAAGGAACCCATCCTCGGCCCACTGCCATGTTGGGGGACCCTCGGGAGTGGCCCGGACACTGGTGAGACCCACCGGGCACTGTGAGATGAGCGACAAAGTGGAAACCCCTCTGGGAGCAGGCTTACCCCCTGGGGCCCAGCAGCAGCTCTACGCCGAGGCCCAGGAGGGGGCGCGGGACCCCACGGGCTCCTGGAGGCCCCGCGTCTCGTGGTTGAATCGCAGACTTCCACGCCGCGGGCTGGTGAAGCTCTTGAGAATTCACACATTGCCCACAAGAGCCACTTCAGAAACCACTTGCATAACTAAAAATGTCCTTGTTGAGTTTGGGGTTTGTAATTTGAAGGGGGTGGAAATATCCACTTCTCAGCTCGCTTTCTGAAGTGTGTTTGTCTCTGCCTCGGCGGCACGGCCCCGCTGGGTCCCTGCCTAGGTCCCAGCAGCTGGGATCGTTAACAAAAGAACCTTTCACTGCCCCACAGACATCTCCCTCCTATTCTCCTGCGGGGCTCACCCATATTTATTTGTTTTCAATGTGCTGTTTTGCTAAGAGGCTGTGGAATGCGTCTCCCTTGCCAACTGAGCTGGGATAGAACAGGCAAAGAGGCCACTGACGCCACAGTCAATTCCTTAAAAGTAACTTCTTTAAAAAACAAGGAGGAAGTGCCTTTCTGCGTCTCTTCCCTGCTGAGCTATCACGAATCCTTCCAGAACAAAAGCTCCTTTCCCTTTTCCCTTTTCTTCCGAGGCCCCGAGGGCCCCGGTTAGCCCCGACATCAACCTCTGAGCACTCACGCCCCAACCAAAGTCTGCTCTTCAATGAAATCACTTGGAATTCAATAAATTAGCTGTTATTTTGGCAAGTGGTTATGACAAAGGGGGAGGGAGACGAACTTATTAAAACTCTCCCTTTCGAGCTGGCAGAAATCTCGTCAGGGTGGCTGTTTTTTTTACCTCTCATTTACCTCAAAAAAGATAATCTATAGTTACATTTTCAAAGATAAAAAAAAAAAAAAGGACGGTTTCTCTTGGAATTTGATTGGTAATCTAGCTCAAAGATCTGTAGCATTCCTGGTCCTAAAACGTTCAGTAAATCCTGGGAGAGAAGAGTTTAAAGAACTCCCAGCTGTTCGGTGTCATTCCCGCCTGGCCCCATTTCCTACGAAGCCGTAAGCCTACGGAGAATGCCAGAGAAGATGGGTTATCTCACACTGCACTGTTTCTAAAATAAAGTGACGGTGCCGTCGACTGTCTCACGGGTCTGACACTCCGCTCATCAGAAAAGGAATTAAAAAGATGTTCCAGCGAAGCATTTTGCTGATTTTGTTTTGTGTTGGGGGGATGGTTTCAAGGACCAAAGCCCCCCACGGTGTACATGTCAATACGGGTACAGAGATGGGGGGAGCAGTGTAGACACTCAAACTGTACTTTGGAAATAGCGCTCAGTGCCCTGGCCTTGAGCGAAGAGGGACCATGGGACGCACACGTCCAGCAATGACTGATGGTAATTATCTGGTATCTTTGTGTTTGCTGCAGATAGAATTGTCTGAGTCACGGAGCTAAGGTACCTACATAGTTAATGTGTCTTCGCCCCAATTATTTTTATTTCCTTGACCCTAAATTTTGCAGATCTATTAACCACCCTTAAGAAATCGCCTAACTCAGAATGGGCAGAATGGTTGGAAATACAGTTTTTACACCCTGAACTCATCTGTTTCTCTCACACTTAATGCAATCACAAGTTGTTCCGCATCACTAAATAAAAACACACCATTTATGCAACGATTTAAGATCATATTTCCTGGGGCACCTGGGTGGCTCAGTCAGTTAAGCGCCTGACTCCGGTCATGATCTCACGGTCCTTGAATCAATCGAGCCCCACATCGGGCTCTGCACTCAGCGGGGAGTCTGCTTCTCCTCTGCCCCTCCCCCCGCTCATGCTCTTTCTCTAAAATAAATCTTTTCTAAAAAAAAAAAATCATATTTCCTGAAACCTGAATGTAATCTCTCTTACAGGTTACTTTAAACTAGCTAATTACTATTATTAATGCAAATATGCGGGTTGCACGAGTATCATTTATGTGACCTGTTCCTTTTCTGTGCTTTTATCAAATTATGCCTATAATGGCAGGAAGCACCCTGCTATTATTTCCCTCATACATGTGCTCAGAGATGATCTGGCAAAGAGTACGCCAAGTAATAATTATAAACGTTGGAAATAATAACATTTCTAATCTATTTAAATTAATGATATTAAGCTACTGAAAAGTATAGTCCTTTGAAGTCATTTGGTTCAGGTTACAAATCATAGCCTGTAGTGGGGGACGGTGGACTGGCCAAAATCCACTTGAGACCTGGAGTAGGTCCTAGTGCAAAATGTTCCCAATGTATACACCGACAATGTCAGGGAAATCGTTCCAAAATCATTTGCAAGATCAGAATGAGACACTTCTTTGGAGTACAAAGCACTCAGAAGCGGGCTGTGCGAGGAAGGAGTAAACCACCGGCTATAAACGATTGGAGCAGACTGACACTCCCTGCACAGACGCAAACACCTTCAGACCTCCCGGCACAGCCGTGACATAAGGGGGAGGGAGAGCCCTTGCCTGCAGCCCCGCTCCAGAAGTATGACTGTGTCTACACCCCGTCTTGTTTTCCTTTGAGTAGGAAAATAGCCTTGAATCTGTGCAGCTGCTGAACAGAATATGCAAAGGAATGCAGAATCCAAGACCTCTGAGCACCTTGGAAGAGGCAGCAAGGCAATGGAGTTTTCAGATTCTGGAAGAGGAGAAAATATATCCGAAACCATGACCTTTTTGGAGATTTTCACTACAAACATATTTTTAGTTAGATCCTCGACCTTTTGTCTCCTCATAATGAGGAGTTCCTCAACCAGGCTGTATCAGGTAGTAGTGCCAAGTCCTGGTAGAAGGAGGTAAGATTGTCACCCTTTCCTCATAGCCCTGTTTATCACTATTGTCCTCATTACCATAACATCACCTTCATCCTCCTCATCATCATAGGCATCAAATCACCCTCATCATTTTCATCACTATCATCTTCATAGACATCACCTTCATCATCATCACAGACATCACCTTCAACATCATCATCACAGACATCACCTTCAACGTCATCACCATCATAGGCATCAAATCACCTTCATCATCACCATCATCATGGACATCACCTTCATCATCATCATCATCATCATAGACATCAAATCACCTTCATCATCATCATCATCATGGACATCACCTTCATCATCATCTCCATAGACATCATCTTCATCATCATCACAGACATCACCTTCAACATCATCATTACAGACATCACCTTCAACATCATCATCACAGACATCACCTTCAACATCATCACCATCATAGGCATCAAATCACCTTCACCATCACCATCATCATGGACATCACCATTATCACCTTTATCATCATCATCATAGACAACATCATCATAGACATCACCTTCATCATCCTCATCATCATAGGCATCAAATCCCCTTCATCATCATCATCATGGACATTACCTTCATCATCACCATCATCATGGACAACATCGCCATCATCATCACCATCATCATAGACATCACCTTCATCATCCTCATCATCATAGGCATCAAATCCCCTTCATCATCATCATCATGGACATTACCTTCATCATCACCATCATCATGGACAACATCGCCATCATCATCACCATCATCATAGACATCACCTTCATCATCATCATCACCATCATCATCATAGACATCACCTTCATCATCATCATCATCACCATCATCATCATAGACATCACCTTCATCATCATCATCATCATCATGGACAACACCATCATAGACATCACATTCATCACCATCACCATCATCACCATCATCTTCATCACCATTATCTTCATCATCATCCTCATAGTGAATGCTTACAGCACAGCAACCATGTGCAGACCTTGTTCGAAGTGCCTACCTACAGTAATTCATTAAATCTCTACAATGATCCTATTGGAATATATGTAATTTGTCATCACTGCCTTGCAGATGGCGAAGTGAAGCCCAGAGACATGACACAAGTGCCCACGGTCACACAGTTTCTGAGCAGGGGAGTAAAGATTCACACCAGAAGTCACTCCAGCGCCCACGGTCCCAACCACTGTATTGTACAGCCGCTCTATGTCCTAATATTCCAAAAGAAAAATATTTTGCAAAAAGAATCGTACATGTTTGAAGGCTACTCTTACCTTGCTATTCTAGCCTACTAGTGCCTTTCTTTCTCTTTCTCGTTCACTCATCTCAGACACATGGCTCACGTTCACAGGCACCACTGAAGGGATTATTTTTAAATTTTTACAGTGATTTTGTGTGCGATGATTCAAAGGCTTTGGAAACCTTCCCAGTCTCATGGCATTCTCCTTGCAAGAGAATCTTCTTTCTTTAATAGAAAAAAAAACAAACCTTCATTTTTCATCCCTGCTTGAGCCTTTACCAATGGTCCCTTCTGGTCCTCCACAGTAATAAAGCATGGGGACACTGGGCCCATATGCCCAGCATACTCTCATTAGGAGAGAAACAGTGCCATTCACACTTTGCTCTGCCTGAAATAAAGTCTGAGGTGTCTTACGAGGAATTTTAAATTTGTGAGTCCATGTAGAAAAAGAAAACAAAATCGCTGTGCAGTGAAAGTGTTTATAACAATTTACAGGGCATGCTTTTTTTTTTCCTATTTGAGGGGGAAAAGATGATGTAGAGGCAATTAGATATAAACTTTTGGCAGGGACTCAAGAATGAGGAATGCAAGAAAACATAAATGTAATGAAGATCCAACAAAACTTCTCCATATGTTACTTTCCCAGCACACTTGAGTTAAGATGACTATAAAACGTGTTGCCAGATAGGTTACGCCATTGTTGCATAGAAAATTCTTGCTAGATTTTTTTTGCCCTGGTACCTGAGCCAAACATGAACTCATACACAAGTACACATAGTAACCATTACGCAGGCAAACAACTAACGGTTTAACCTGCATATACGGTTAGCAATTGGTCTTTTGCAAGGTTGAAATAAATAGTGAAGAGGAACATGGTATCAAGGAGAAAAACAACTTTGTGAAGGACTCTGAAACCAGAAAAGAAACATACCAAGATAGTGACAAAATCTGACATCGGAGCTCAGTCAGGGGAGGGCCGTATCTGTTGCCAACCCATTTGATGGCAGCAAACGGAAAATGTATTACTGGCCCAGCGAAGGAGAACGCCAATGGTGAAATCTGGCTGCAGGCACAGCTGCATCTAGGAGTTCACACGAACTGGCATGAGGTCCTCTCCTGCAGCTTTGCCCTCCCCACATCAGTCCTTTTCTCAGCCCCTCTGCTCGTGCTGGAAAGATGTGGGAAGTCGTTAGCAGCTCCAGGCATGGGCTCCCTCTCTGACTCATTGTGACTATGTCTTTAGACGAGTTTCCGATAAACACCATAGAGAAACCGTTACCACTTAAATCTCAGTTATCAAGGAATGGGAGAGAGAGCCTAATTAATTGATGCAAATGAATATATAGGAGAAAGAGGGCACCTCGCAGGGGAGAATGTTGCCACAAGGAACCCCGGCTTGCTGCAGATATTTAGGGGGAAAATCCTCAAAATGATAGGGATTTTAGGAAACGTAAAGAAATCCAAGATTATTTCTTCCCCGGTAATGGAAGCAAGTCATCAAACTGTATAAATTTTAGAGGCTTCAGAACACCCTCCCCAAATTCTTCAGAACTGGTGGAATAAACATTCCTAATTTGCAGGATGGCGTAGCAGCTGAGAGAATGACTAGAATCTTCAGGTGCTAACACGGAGACTCTCCAAGAAAAGCCACATGAAAATAAACAAGTTACAGAACCGTCGGAATGATGTGATTCCATTTGTGTAAAACACATACAGAAACATGCACTTTCTCTCTGGGTACACGTAAAGGTATGTAGAGGCACCGGAAAGTTCTGGAAGGATAGGCAGAGAGGGGAATATGCCTCTGGAAACAGAGGAGGGGGCAAGAAGTCGGAGGCCCTTGTAGGTAACATTTCACATCTTTACAAGAAGCATGGGTCCCACACATGACTTAGGTCATTAAAAATCTTGTTTTATAAAGTTTGGAGCACAGAGCAGGGCATTTCATTTTTAGAAATCAGCTAAGGGCACCTGAGTGGCTCAGTTGGTGAAGCATTTGCCTTCTACTCGGGTCCTGATCGCAGGGTCCTGGGATCGAGTCCCCACGTCAGGCTCCCTGCTTAGCGGGGAGTCTGCTTCTCCCTCTCCCTCTGTGCTCTCTCTCTCAAATAAATAAATAAACCTTAAAAAAAAAAAAGAAAGAAAGAAACCGGCTGTTACACGCTTCTTTATTTTCCCATATATACGGAATTCCGCCTTACAGCCTTCAGGAATTTGAGATGAATGGCAGAGACAGCCTCTCTTCCCAAACCACACATACTAGGCGTATCTGTCGCTTCGGCTTACATGCAGAAAACAAAGCCCATTCTCTACCAATTTGAAGACTTTAAAATAGCAGATGAAAGAATGTCATATGCTCTTAAAGCTCCTGACCTCTCTCCACGTCTATATTTAGCATGAGGTTCTTCAGATGAATAACTGCTTGTTTGGGGAAACGTCGGGCGCCCGGCTCCGCGCCTGCCTTCTTTAGTCAGAAGCGGGTGTGTGTTTGGAAAACCACAAGTCCCTACTTTGTATTGTCCAGTTGGGCCCCCGTGGGAACTAGCCGACCGTCGGAAACACGTTTCAGG